>MU218427.1:545750-564020 GCA_018584345.1 Thuja plicata | reverse complement strand
CTCTCGTTCTGAGAGCAATTTCAAAAACCCCATCTGGATAGAAGGCAACAGGTCGAATCATGTAGGCAGACAGGATGAATAATCTCATATTCAGTCTTGTGTGTACCTGGTGAAGAAGGACTATGTTGAAGTGTATGGTGAATTAACAAGGCCAAATTTACCACATACAAATATCAAGCTATAGTTAGTAATGGTCAACCAGCTACCCTACCACCTGATAGATCCATTAGTCATCAAATTGACTTCATTCCAGGAGCCTCACTTCCAAATAAAGTTGCTTATAAGATGACTCCACAGCAAAATGCAAAGATTTCTAACCAAATCTAGGAACTAATTGACCAAGGGTTGATTAGAGAGAGCATAAGTCCTTGTGTTGTTCCCACGGTCTTAGCCCCGAAGAAAGATGGTACTTGGAGGTTGTGTACTGATTCCCGGGCCATAAACAAGATAACTATCCGGTATAGGTTTCCAATACCTAGAATAGAAGATTTGATGGATTGTCTTGGTGGAGCTAGATTTACTCCAAGATAGATCTTAAGAGTGGATACCATCAGATAAGAATTAAAGGGGGAGATGAGTGGAAGACTGCTTTTAAGACTACTGAAGGATTGTATGAATGGATAGTTATGCCTTTTGGGTTGTCAAACGCCCCAAGCACATTTATGAGATTAATGAATGAAGTTTTGAAGGACTTCATTGGAAAATGGGTTGTAGTGTACTTAGATGACATCCTAGTGTTCAGCAAGACCAAAGAGGATCATCTTAGACATTTGCAATTGGTAATGCAGAGATTGCATGAAGAAAAGTTGACAACCAACATGGAAAAGAGTGAAGTCATGAAGCAAGAATTGGTATATCTTGGTTATGTTATCTCTGAAGGTAACTTGAAGATGGATGTAAGCAAGGTGGAAGCAATCTTGAATTTTCCTACACCAAAATCAGCTATGGAGGCAAGAAGATTCCATGGTTTGGCACAATTTTACCAAAAATTCATCAAACAGTTTAGTGAGATTAGTGCACCTATTTTAGATACCATCAAAGGAGGTATGAAAGCCAAGTTCTAATGGAATGAGCAGGCTGATGAAGGATTTGAGCATCTGAAGAAGAGAATAGCGACTAAACCGATTTTGGCACTTCCTAGTTTTGACAAATTATTTACTGTGGAATGTGACGCTAGTAATATTGTTGTCGGTGTAGTATTGAGTCAAGAGGGAAAGCCAGTAGCTTTTCACAGTGAGAAACTTAGTGATGCAAACAAAAAGTATTCCTCGTATGATTTGGAATTGTATGTATTAGTGCAAGCCCTAAAGAAATGGAGACATTATCTACTTCCTAAAGAATTTGTTGTCTTTACCGACAATCAGACTTTAAGTTTTCTAAGTTCACAAGATAAACTAAGTCATAAGCATATGAAATTTGTGGAATACATCCAAGCCTTTACCTTCACAATAACGCATAAGAAGGGAGTGCAGAATAAGGTGGTAGATGCATTGAGTAGAAGGTTACTCACTATGCAAGAAGTGCAGCAAAGAAACATTGGCATTGAAAGTTTCAAAGATCTGTATCCAGCCGATAAAGATTTTGCAGCAGCATACAAGGTATGTCAAGAATATCAAAATCATTTTCATAGTGAATATTCATAGTATACTCTTCAGGAAGGTCTTCTATTTAAGGGAGGAAAATGTTTTGTACCAAGAGGTTCTATGCGAGAGAATCTAGTATAGGAAAAGCATAATGGTTCCTTAAGTGGACATTTTGGGTTGAATAAGGCCTTAGAATTGGTCAAAAGGTATTACTATTGGCCAAGAATGAATCGGCACATCTAGAGGTATGTAGAGACTTGTTTGGTTTGTTAGAAGGAAAAAGGGACTTCAACCAATGCAGGATTGTATCAGCCCCTTCCTATCCCAAATAGACCATGGGAATGCCTTAGTATGGATTTTGTTATTGGGTTACCCAAGACCAAGGAAGGAATGGATAACATCTTTGTAATTGTTGACAGGTTCGGAAAGATGGCTCATTTTGTACCATGAAAAACCACACATGATGCTTGTTACATAGCCAATCTTTTCTTTATAGAAGCAGTCTGGATACATGGATTACCTTTGAGTATTGTGTCGGATAGAGACTCCAAGTTTATGAGTCATTTTTGGAAGACTTTATGGCAGAAGCTTGGTACAAATCTTTCTTTTAGCTCCACCTACCATCCACAAACCGATGGTCAGACTGAAGTGGTGAACTGGAGCTTAGGTAATCTTTTGAGATGCCTTACCAAGGAGTATGGACAATCATGGGATTAGTTACTTACTCAAGCAAAATTTTCCTATGATGATATAGTCAATAGGTCCATTGGAAAGAGCCCTTTTGAAATTATGTATGGGATTCATCCCAGGGGTATCTGTGAATTAAGAGATCTTGGTGGCAATATAGAGAGGAGTGGATAAGCTAAAGACTTTTCTCAATCCATGAAGGAGGTCCATGACTCAGTTAAAGAAGCATTGATAGAGAGTACCACTCATATCAAGCAGAAGGTAGATGCAATGAAAAGAGATGTTCAATTTCAGGTTGGAGATTTGGTTATGGTGCACCTCAACAAGGCAAGGTTACATAAAGGAGTTCCAAGTAAAATTCAGATGAGGAAGATAGGCCCTTATGCAATATTGGAAAAATATGGGTCTAATGCTTATAAAGTTGATCTTCCTACAGACATAGGATTATCTCCTATTTTCAATGTGGCAGATTTGGTATCCTATAAAGGTCCAATTCCTGAAGGAGATTTTGGTCTCATAGGAGATACTGAGGATCTCAAAGCGCTTAAACTTCCTATTACACCACAACTAAAGGAAGACATGATTCTGAATTCAAGAGTTGCCAAGAAGACTAAACGATAGACCTATATGGAACATCTGGTCAAATGGAAAGGCAAAGCTGATTCAGAGGCTACATGGGTACAGGAAACCGATTTTAAGAAGTTAGGCATCAATCCTGACTTACTCCAATCACCTAGAAGTTGATTTATTTTTGTTTGGGGAGTATGGTGTAGGAGCACCTAAAGTTAGTAACATTTCTAAGAAAGAAGTCAAGCTACTGTCCGTCGATGTCAATGCCCGATGGTTCCTGTTCTTCGGTGATGCTTGTTGGTAGTGTTCGTCGGTGATGCTTATTGGTGATGTTTGTTGGCGATTCTAGTTGGTAGTGTTCGTCGGTGATGCTTGTTGGTGATGACCGTCGATGACTATGTTTGTTGTCAGGTTTGTAATCTAACACTCGGGGTTGGAAACCAACGATGTTTCTATTGTTCTGAAAAGTCAACACTGGTGCTCAGTAATGTCGATTAATGACCCAAGAAATTTGGGAGGTGAAGTTTGTGACCAGCTAGGTCACTTGCAACGACTCTCTATGTTTCATTTTTGCTTGAAAGGATCATGGACACCTATTCCTATTCTGGAAGGGTCATTTATTGCTCAGTTTGGCCACCTTTGCAAGATGGTTGAAGTTGTCCACGAGTATCAGATATTTTGGGTGATATTTCGATGGATGTATTTATAGCTGAAAA
Source organism: Thuja plicata (assembly GCA_018584345.1). Classification (NCBI taxonomy): domain Eukaryota; kingdom Viridiplantae; phylum Streptophyta; class Pinopsida; order Cupressales; family Cupressaceae; genus Thuja; species Thuja plicata. The sequence goes on along the minus strand of MU218427.1, from coordinate 560,464 downwards.
ACTTTTGTAGTTAAGATGGATGGATATAGATAGATTAGAGAAGGAGATAGACACATATTGTATCATCCTGTAATAGTTTAGTTTTTGTGAATAAGAAAGAACGTATTTAATGGATTCCATGTGCAATGTGTGTTGTTGTGTTCCTCAGGTGAAAACCGTCGGTTTAGCTTGGGGAATGAACCTATCCTAATGGGTTTATGACATGAAATAGTAGCTTTACAGTGTAAGCCTATTCTAGGGCACTTGAGGTGAGGATCTTAGTGACTTCCTCAAGCTGGGGTGAAACAATACCCTATAAGGTCTGTGCAAGAGACCTTAGTGCACAGTCAAGCTGACTGTCGGTAACAACTAGACGTGGGAATTACATCATAATATCCAAGCCCAAGGATAGTATAAGGTCTGATAATGATGATCCTATACTAGATGAATTCAAGGAATTGCTTACAAAATACAGTGGTGTCACTGCTAGTGACCTCCCCACAACCCTCCCTCCCTTAAGAGATATCAGTCACCAAATAGACTTGATACCTAGTTCCTCCTTACCTAACAAGGCCCCATACAAAATGACACCAGTTCAACATGCATAGATTGAAAGGAAAGTGAATGAATTGTTAGAGAAGGGACTCATTCAGAAAAGTCTCAGTCCATGTGTTGTCCCATCAGTCTTAGCCCCTAAAAAGGATGGCAAGTAGAGAGTATGCACTGACAACAAAGCCCTAAACAAAATCACCATAAGATACATGTTTCCAATCCCAAGAATGGAAGATCTACTAGACCAATTAGGCACTACTTGTTATTTTACAAATATTGATTTAAAACCAGGCTATCACCAAATTAGGATAAAGCCAGCTGATGAATGGAAGACAACTTTTAAGACAACTGATGGATTGTTTGAGTGGATTTTTATGCCATTTGGCTTGAGTAATGCTCCTAGTACATTCATGAGACTCGTGAATGAGGTCTTCATTGATTTTATTGGCAAGTTTGTGGTCATATATTTGTTCTAATTTACAGTCATAGCAAAGAGGAACACCTTGATCATGTTGAGCAGGTTTTGAAGAGACTCCATCAGCACAAGTTAGTGATTAACTTGGAAAAGTGTATGTTCATGAAGAAGGAACTTATCTTCTTAGGATTTTTCATCTCCAAAGGCACCTTCAAAATGGATCCAAAGAAGGTTGAGGCAATAGTCATCTGGCCTCCACCAAAGAACCAAGGTGATGTTAGAAGCTTTCATGGTTTAGCAACTTTTTATAGAAAGTTTATTAAGAAATTTAGCCATGTGTGTGCTCCTATGTTGGACACTATAAAAGGTGGAAAGAAAACCATATTTGAGTGGACTAAAGAAGTAGCAGATGCATTCCAATACCTCAAGAATAGGGTGGCCCGATACCCAATCCTAATGCTTCTTGACTTCAACAAGGTGTTCACTGTTGAAACAGATGCAAGCAACTTGTCTATAGGTGCAATCTTGAGCCAAGAATGTAAGGCTATAGCATTTTTCTCAGAATAATTGAATGATGCAAAGAAGAGGTATTATACTTATGATTTAGAACTTTATGCAATGGTACAAGTCCTGAAAAAGTGGAGACACTACTTACTCCCTAAAGAATTCATTGTTTATACTGATAACCATGCATTAAGTTTCTTAAATAGTCAGGAAAATCTTCGAGTCAAACACATCAAATGGATCGACCAGTTGCAAGCATATACCTTCAACATAAAGCACAAAAAGGGAGTGGAAAACAAATTGGTTGATGCCCTAAGTAGAAGGGTCACATTGATTGAGGAAGTATAACTTCAGAGTGTAGGGATTGACTCCCTAAAACACCTATATGCAGATGATCCAGAATTTGGAGAAATTTTTGAGGTATGCACCAAAATGGTAGGCAAATACCATACTGATTTTTCTAATTTCCTAATTTAGAATGGACTCTTGTTTAAAGGAACCTAATTTTGCATTCCTAAATGTTCCATGAGAACAAATATTATTAAGGAGAAATAATGTGGTGGCTTAGGAGGACATTTTAGGATAGATAAGACCATTGGTTTAGTGAAAAGAAGTTACTTTTGGCCAAAGATGGGGAATAAATTCAAGAAGTTTGTAGAGTCTTGTACTATTTGCCAACAAGCAAAGTGTGTATCCACTAACCAAGGACTATATCAACCCCTACCAATTCCCTCTAGCCCATGGGAATCAGTTTCAATGGATTTTGTTATGGGTTTGCCAAGAACTAAACAGGGTTATGATAGTGTTTTCTCATTGTGGACGGATTTAGAAAAATGGTGCATTTTGTTCCTTGCAAAAGCACAAATGATTCTTCCCATATAGCACATCTATTCTTTAAGGAAGTAGTTAGAATCCATGGTCTACCGCAAACCATAGTCTCTGATAAAGATGTGAAGTTTCAAGGTCACTTTTGGAGGACACTCTTCAAGAAATTGGGCACAAATCTAACTTATAGTTTGCCATACCACCCACAAACAGATGGACAAACGAAGGTGGTAAATAGATCTCTTGGAAATCTCTTGAGATGCCTAACAAAATAGTACACCCAAAGTTGCGACATGATCCTACCACAGGCAGAGTTTGCATTTAATGAATCCATGAACAGATCCATTGGAAAGACACCATTCCAAACAGTGTATGGACTTCATCCCAAAGGCCCATTGGATTTGGTAGAGTTACCCTCTGATTTCAGAGTTAGTGCACAAGGAGAGGAATTAGCCAAATTGATCTCTAAGGTGCAGACAAAAGTGAAAGAGTCACTACAACAGTCCACCATGAAATATAAATCACAAGCAAACAAGAGAAGGAGAGAATTTAATTTCAAAGTTGGAGATAAGGTATGGGCATACCTAAGGAAGGAGAGACTCCCTAAAGGCAGATATTCAAAGTTGCACATGAAGAAAATTGGACCTTGCACCATCCTCAAAAAGATGGGTGAAAATGCATATGAAATTTCCTTGCCTCCTACTTTACTGATTTCTCCTATTTTAAATATTGCAGACCTCACTCCTTACAAATGTGTTGCAGATATCACAAGATGAAGATGATGGAGACTATGTAACAGATCTCCTACCAAGCAAACCAATGGAGTTAGACACAATTTTGGAATCCAAAGTATTGAAGAAAATAAGGAAGAATAAGTACATGCAATACTTAGTAAAATGGAAAGGACTCCCTCCAATAGATGCTACCCAAATGACAGTGGAATAGATCCAACAACATGGAACCACTGTTGACCAGTTAACCTCAAGTGGGAACTTGAGTTCAAATCTCATGCGGAGTATGGTGCAAGAGCACCCTGAATGAACCAAGTGTTCCTATGGAACCTAGGTGTTCCATTAATTTCCTAAGAGACCTATAGTCATCATTAGACATTGGGTTAATCATTGGACCACCTTGTAAGACCATAGTTCCAAGTTTGGCACCTTATGAGCCCTTGGTCAACTATTGGCCATTAATGGTCCAAAACCTTAGGAATATTTTTTTTTTAGGTTTTTCATGTTTGGATCCACTAGGGATCACAAAAATAACATTGAGACCAAGTTTGGTCATCAAACCTGCAAAATTGCAAAATATGCAAAAGTTGCTCAAAAGTTGTCAAGCAGCTGTTGAGCAAAATTGACAACTTTTTGTAAAACAACTCCCAAACAGATAAAATAGTTCAAATATGTTATGTAACCATTGGGAGTTCCTAAAAAATCCCTTTCACACGGGTGGTAGGCTAATCATGTAATTTGGCATTTTGAAATCAATAAAACACAACTATTTTTCTGCAAATCCTAAGAACAGTCTATCTGTACGGATTGGTACGGACAAGAGGGCATAAAAATATGAAACCAAGAGTTTTTCTTGTGAACCTTCTTCCATTTCCTTTTGGTTTCATGTGTTGATCAATCATATTTTAAAATATATTGAATTTGCAATCTCACTGCCTGGTTTGTAGGCCCTAAATCAGGGTTTCTAAGAAAATTGAGTGTAATTCCTCTTTCCACCATGGGAATTCAATGAACCTTGGTGGAAAGCATGTTTATATGATGCTCTTCAAGAATTTGCAGGATAGGTTCTCCAAAATGCAGGGAGATGGAGTTACAATGATGCCCTAGGTGTATATTACTATGTATGCACCAATCCAGAATTAGGACAACAATCATAACTTTCATTTGGGGATCGATTAGAGGCCCTAAATCAGTGGAGGAGACCCTTGTAAACACCCTCACATGATCAAATCATCATTTTGGGAATTTGATGCATTCAAAAGGCACTTTTAGTGTAAATGGAGGCCTAATTAGCCCTAATTGCAGAGGCAATTTGGTGTGTCATCATGTCTCTTTCTCATTTCCATGTTCTAGGGTTTGAGTTCAAATTCCTAGGCCATAAAGGATGTCCAAATCCCTAAATTTTTAAGGGGGTTATGTGGAATAATCTCATTTAAGGTCAATTTTGCTTGGGGAAAAGGCTACAAGTCTAGTCTTGGGGTTGTGAAGCAACTATGTCTTATGGGTTGCAAGTGAGTGAAAGAACCATTGGAACTATTTTTTAGGGACCTAAATAGACCATATATATGAGCATAGGTCACCCCTAGTCCTATAAGTCACTTTGGGGATATTGTTGAGAATTTAGGGCAAGTGCTTGTGAAGCCACTCTTGGTAGTTGGTATTGTAGGATTGGTGAAACCTAGTGATTAGGTTGCCCTTGGGGTTTTGGGGTTGTGATAACCTTAACCAAGTCCTTTCCCACACTTGTGATAAGTGTGAAGCATTTTGGCCCTAGAGAGTTGGAGTTTTAGGGTGCATTGCCCTATTTTGAGTCATTTGAAGGCTTCCTACTACCCACTTTGCATCAAGTATCCACTCTATGCAATGGCTTTTTTATCCTTATCTCTTATCCGCTATATTTTTTCTCAAGAATTATCTGCTAAAAACATTCAGATCTCTCAACTGGTGTGACACAGACTCTAAATATGTGGTTAGTTTTTTTTCATTTTTGAATGGATTGTTTTTATATTTCAATTCATTTAAGGGTTTTTGTTTTTCTTTAAAGAAATACCCATGAAAATAAACAGTTTACACTCAAATTCTAACACAGTTTTAGAAACCATCTTTCTGAAACTAGGGCTTTCATCTACTTCAAATTGCATCGGTTGACATTGAAATGTGCAAACTTTGGAGGGTCTCATCTCGTACAACAGAGTGACCTAGTACCTACTTAGTTTTCAAGTATTGTATTGGAATTTTATGTGCTTCTTTGGTTCAATCCAGAAACATGGCTTTTGGAGATTTTTAGGCCCTATTAACACTTGTTTTGATTTTTACAGAATTTTTAGCACCTAAACTAGGGTTTAAACAACTTCAATGTAATTCTTCTTGGGAATACATTGAGGATCTACTTTTGATTTCTCACCAGGCTCCTCGGACTTCTTAAAAAAATGTTGATAGTATTAGAAAGCCCATATATTTCCTTTGCTCAGTCACATGGGAATAAGGGTTATTGTATTGGCACAAGATTCTCATCCCCAATCATAATTTTTCTAGTGACTATACGGTACAACTAGTAACATAGTAACATAAGGCAAAATCGAGTAAATGCCTGATAAAGCCCTAAAATAAGAATCAAGACAAGTGAAAGAAAAAAACACTGATGCCACATATTTCAGCTTCTAAAGGATTCTAAGGAGAGAGTTGTTAAGAACTAAAATTTATTGTCCAGAAAATCCTTTTCCCTAACCCTTGTATCAGTTTTAACTTGCACAGAAGTATCACTGCGAGCTGCCTATTTTTGTGTCGATACACAATTATGGATATTAGAAAAAATTATTTTATTGGAGACATACTTCTATCTTAATCAAGCTCGCAGCTTCTTCTCATCTACTCATGAATAAACATCATTCACATCTTAAATATTGCTAATTTTCAAAGCCCAAAATATCCCATTATAAATTGTCATTACAGATCGAAGAATCTCCACAACCATCAATTCTCTATCTATTACAATCTATTTCAGATGATTGCATTGATAATGACAGGGTAAACTGTGAAACTATCATTATTCAACTTTTAGTTGTTTGTACTTAAATGTGAACATTCCCTCATAAAGTGCGGACCTATACTACTATGAATTGTTTTGAACTTAAAGATTATAGTTTCAGCTTAGGGTCATATCAATTTCAAGCTGAGTATATTACATTCTAGGACACAGACAATTATAAATTTTCTTTTGAAACCAAAGAGTAATATTATCATAATATTCCATTAGAACTATTGCAGACGGTTGACTATCACATTTAATTTCAAAAGCACTCTACCAATTAGAAACCAGCAATGTACCTCACCAGCTTATAATTTCAATTTTTCAAATATTTTTTTAACAAAAAATTTATTTTAGTTTCAGTCATCCCTTGGAGTTGATTAGCAGTTTAAGCAATAAAAAAGACAAGAACTCTTTCTTGGCACAACAAAAGGTCACACCATTTGAAATTCCTTGTAAAAAAGTACACCTTAAAGCAAGAACCTAGTGGTATTCCATTACTCCACTAAAAAATATTTATCTTCATCCATGACGCTTCCAGTTTTTATAGCTAACAACCTGCTTCATATGTGTACCAACAAGGCTACCAATCTGGAAACAATCCAATTATACTCATATCTTGCAGACAAAACCAGAATGACAACACATATTACTGTTACAACATAGATATGTTCCCGTGTCAATTTTTTGTTTCATTGTTGCAATCTTTGATTGACTACAAATCTTTTCTTCTAGAAAAAATTGTATAAAATACACTGCTTGCAGCTTCATGTACTTATCACCTCCACTTTAATAAAATAATGAACGACAACTTCCTTGTCTCAATGTTAAATTTAAAAAACATCTCCATGTATGCAACTTAGATACACATTATAATGCAATAATGCAATAAAAAAATTCTTCTTGCAAGACCAAACAATTACACATTATCCAAGATAGAATACAAAGCTAGAAGTAGATTTCTAATCATCACCAACACCAACCCAATCTAAGTTAGTGAAGCCCACAATCTCAATAACACTTAATTTGTTGTGAATACCAAATTATGTAGTGCCTTAAACATACCTCAAGATACACTTGGCTTCATTCCAATGAATCACATGAGGATCTTGAGAGAAATGAGAGACAAGACCAATTGCAAAGGAAATATAGGGATGACTATGTGTCAAGTACAAAAGACCGCCAACCAATTGTTGATACAAAGTAGAATCAACAGATGGTGCAGTGTAACTAGTAGACAACACAACACCTAAATGGGAAGGTGTAGAGTTTGGTTTGCAATTAGCTATCCCAAATATTTGAACCAAATAAAGAACATTCTTTTTCTGAAAATTATAAATAATGATATAAGATCGATGAGTTTGAAGACCAAGGAAATAATGCAACAAACCAAGATTTGTCATATCAATAATATTGATCAAAGCTTGCTAAGTATCCTTAATCATGGAAGGAGAATTAAGCCATCCACATAAAGAACAAGAATGGAAAATTTCCCCCATGCCACTAAAAGTAAAATATAGAATTAAAGTGACATATAATGAATCCAAAAGCAAGCAAAAAATTGTCTATCTTATCATACCAAGCTCTAGGAGCTTGTTTGTGACCATACAAGGTATTGTAAAACAAGGTGAAGGAAGGTTTAATATGAACTTAAAAAGAATATTAATGCAACTTTGAAAATAAAGATTAACTGTCATCAAAGTGATTGCAAATTTTAAAAAAAATAACTAAAAAATCATTGCACATGAAACACCAAATTTACGTAGAGAAGCCATTTTAGGAAAAACTCCACCACAGAAAGAGAGGCAAGTATATTACTAATCCAATGACTAATACAATAGAAATACACTTCTTTCTAGACCTTTGTATAATCTAGTAGCAGTTTGTTACCCTGAAAATTGAACAAGAATCAATGAATAACTCTAGCTCAAGGAACCAGTCTATATAGGAGTTTGTGAGGATGATTACCATTGTGGTATCAAAAAACAATACAAAATAAAACCAATTGGAAAAACTTCACACCCACCCCCAAGAATAGCCTCTTACAAATGCTTTTACAACTGTCATAAGGCATCTCTCATGCATGTCCACCCGTAGAAGGAACTGTCATAAAACGTCATAGGTGTTGTCATACAATCTCATGACATCTTTCATAACCATCATAGATTCTCTTAAAACCCCTAGCAAGTATCCAAACACCTCAAAATAGAGATTTCCAAGATGGGGCACCTAGCTATTTTTTCCTTGATCCTAGATGATAAACGAGAAAAGTAACTTTGACTTTACATTGTCTCTTTACCACCGTTTGCTGAAAATAAATTTTGTTTGCAAAAGTTATGCAAAAATGTTAAAAAGGCTTATTTTAGGCACTTTCAAAATCCAGAATAGCTCTTGGTCCACCATACTCACATATAGCTAAATGACTCATGAGTATAAAAATACCAAAGAACTCCTTCACATTAATAATGTGGGATAAATCAAAACCAAAGAGCAACCTTTCCTCTCCAAGCATATAACCCTAAAGGCAAATATTTAACATAAGGATTTTAGAAAGGCTAGAGTTTACTCCAAAAAATTGTGGGGTTTGAAAGATAAGTGTCAATCACGGTTCATCAACCTCTACGAAAAACCATGAACCAAAGAGTGAACAAAAAATTCTTGTTGCCAACAAGAATAAAAAATACCAATTGTTAACTGTAATAACTCTTTGGTTGAACCAAAGCTCTAGTTTTCCAATCACGTAGGCTTAAAAAAGAAAATAGATGGCCAAAAACTCTTAATGCTCACCAATTAACTTTATTGTAGCATCTTGCGACAAATATGAGTTGTACTTCAATGAAAAACATTGTCTGCAAAAAGTGTGAATCCCTAGATTTAAATTCTCAACCATTATCATGCTCCCCTAACAATCAATTGTCAAATAAATAATCTTTAATGCAAAACACAAACTAACCTCAAACTCTAATGAAAGCTTAGTTGTCAGGAAGGGTTTGCAAGGTCAGAAAATCTAATACCACAATGATGCACCAAGGAGATGGACCTCAAGACTAAAATAAACCTCCATAAAATAATGAGAAGCAACACACAAGAAGCTATTTAACCAAAGAATAAACTATTGTATTGCTAAGAATGAGATGAGGTACAAGAACAAAAACCTCCAACTACCTCAATGGAAAAAAATCAAATGCATCTAGCATTATCAACTAATGAAAAATTGTATGGAGATAAATATTAAATGCTTTTACCTAAGTAAATTTAAGCAAATATGCATGGTATAAACATGTACACCATCATAGGCCGATTTAGGAAAAATCTGTATGATTAATTCTAGGAATGGATTCAATCTCATGCATTAGGGATTTAACTATGGAAATCAAAATAAAATCTCTAGAATAGATTAAGAATGGTTGAGGATGGTATGGTATAGAATAGTTGTGGCTAGGGATTGTTTAAGATGGTTAAGGGTGGATTAGTATGGTTTAGGAAAGAAAACTTATGATAAATTCTAGAGATGGATTGAAGTGTATTACTATGTATTTAACTAATTCCAAAATAATGAAATCTTAGAGAATGAATTAGGAATCGTTGGAATTAATGGAAAGCGTGTACTGAGAGGGGAGGGGTGAATCAGTGCCTCTAAAACTTTTGTATCTTTTAACCTTTATCCTTTGAGTTATCAAATGTTTATCCAACCATCTATTTTATACTATATTGATGTAAGATATATCAATTCATAAACTTAATCAAACATGTGAACATTCATAGAAACATTCATGAAAGTAATTGAAACAAACACAAGATATGATATTGCAGAAAACTCATGTTAGGAAGTAAAAATTGCGGTGGGAATGGCACCCACAAATTCTTCACTATCTATAGATTGGAAGGGGCCGATTAAGACTTACAATTTGATCACTTCTGATGATCTATCCTATTAAGAGTATCTGTGGATACCTGTTAAAGTCTACTCTATTAAGAGCTTTTGCAACACTATTGAGTGTGCACTCGTTTAAGAGATTTATAATTGGACTGTTAAATCCACCTTCCTTGAAAGGATTTTTACTCTTTGCTCCACTTGTTAGAATGATAGCAAATTACAATTTGACCTGGTCTATGCAATATCCTATTGTTGATTAAAGATCCATTTAAGTTTACATGAATAAGTATATCACTTAATGTGATTGAATAATATCTTTGTTTCTTGGTAGCCTCTGTTCTTGGTCCTTGATAACCAAATTCACCTTTTGTTGTTTTGGTTCTTGAAAATTTTAGTCTAATCCATAGATGTGCTCATAGGCTTCATTCATCCTCTCCTCTATATTCACATCATCTATAATGAATGATTGCATCATCTATTTATAAGATAGATTGATTTCAACAAGTTTCACGTAAAACAATATTAACTCTAAGATCACAGGTTTACAACTTTACCTTGATCTCCTAGTCTATGTATTTTAAATTAGTTTAACTAATTAAAGCACTTATATTCACATTTCTTGTCCCTAAAGAAATGGTTTTAAAAACAAATAAAGATTCTATAAATAGAATAAGACTATTTTATCTGATGTGGAAGTCAGATCCACTTTTTGTGGGCTGCAACTAACTTTCAGTTTCTGTCAGTCGGTTATGCTTTGAAGTTAGTTAGACTATTTCTCGGTGTTCCTTCTTGAACTGTCTCTCAGTTTCTCTTTGAATTTTCTCTTGGTTTGCACTATGACCTTCTTTTCGGGTTCCACTGTAGGGTTCCTCTTTATCCTTCTGACTTTGCATTTTCGGTTTACACACAAAACTTGTGTGGTCATTTTTTTTGTACTTAACTATTTTTAGCGATCTCTTAAATTTTCGGTTTGCTCTTTGTTCTGTCTTTTAGTGTATGTTTACCAAAACTGTTCTTTGTATACTAATGGAAAAATAACATCACCAAGAATGGTTAACGATGGGTTGGTGTGAATTAGGGATGACAATGGATGGTGTATAATATGCTAGGATGGTTTAAGAAAGCTTACAATAAATTAGGGATGTAGTATCTAGTGGATTAGGGATTTAGCTAAGGATGGAAGTTATTGAAATCTAGAATGAATTAAGAATGGTTAATAATGATTTGGTGTAGATTAGGGATGATTGGGGTAAACTAAAATGGTTTAGGCAATCTTAGGATAAATTAACCTCTGGATTCTAGAGTGGATTGGGGATTTAGCTAAGGAACAAAGTTAGTGATTTATCTGCTGAGACTAAACTTGGATTTTGAATGATGATGGATTGAATTAAATTTTTAAATTCAAATTAATTAGCAATAATATACATTCATGAACTATTTGCAGACAATAGATGTTTAAATCAAAGTAACATAGTAAAATATACTTTTTAATACATGTTTAAATTGTTCATGTATATATATCCCTTACTTGACCCTATTTAAAGTTGCATGCCTTAATTTGTTTAAAGTTGTTCAAATGGTCAAATCTTATAATCCTAACAAATAATTCATATGGCACATATTTGTACTCATTTTTGCACAATAAAGGTGAAGGAATCTGTATGCTATATGCACTAAATTTGCATATCGTACATAATATTATTGTGTAGTACAAAACATATTTGTAAGTTTTCAATACAATTATTGAAAATAGACCCTTTAAAATTATTTCAAGTTATGGGGTATTTTGTTAAAAAAATCTAAATTATGTCTCCAAATTTACATACCACTGTCATTGCACATGGTCAAGATTATATTATTCATTATACATAACTTGTCTTAGGATTAATCTAGTGATCTAAGAAGGGTGAGTTTTCAAATAAAACGACCATATAAAGGTTATCATAGCCTATAAATATAAAAAAATATGGAAAATATGATCAACTTGAATGTAATGTCTCCTGTCTAGCTAGCTTGGAATATCGGGACAATAATCTCAAAGTTAATTTGTAAGATGGATAAATTGGCACTCAATGATTGTCTATTTGGGGTTGTGATGTCCCTGTGTGCATTCTTTTAGCGATTGAACAAAATTCTTATAATTCGATCTCAAGAGATTTCTTCTTTTTCTTCAACCCTTTATTTGATACTAATGTTTGTATTTAATATAACTTGTAAATTTGTGTAGTAACAATATCTTAGGGAAAGGTATATTAATGCAAATGTTGACTAGTTTGATGTTATGCAAGAATAGTATTGCCAATAATTCTTGATGAGGGTATAATTACATGGCTACTGAAACAAAGATCAATCTAAATGTATATGTAGATTGAATGTCTGCTACCAATCGTGTTAAGTAGTGATGATTCAATGATTTCTTGAGGCTATAAGGTATATAGAGTAATCTGGTAGAAATGAATTTTGGATTTCCCCAAATTTGTAGAATTTATTGAGCAATGATCAATCAAACTCATCCCATCCTCTTGGAAATCTCTATAAATAGAAATCATTTTGTTGTGTAATTCACTCATTCACCTTTAGAGAATTTATCCACATTCATTTTCATTATTGTGCATCCTTAAGAGCATCATCATTATAGGAATTTTTCATCATCATAGCTTAGCATTGATCAATAATGGATTTTTACATCATAATTGAGCTAGAATAGGGTAGAATTGCATCATTCTTAGCATAATTTATCATTCTAGGAGTGTCACTCTTGAGTGCTCAAGCTGAGAGCATTACTTTAGCTTCCTAGATAGAGAGCCATGAGATGTTTCTTGTTTGTATTATCAATTCAATAGCTTAATTCTTGATTCTTTCACAATTCAATTGATTTTATTAGAAAACTAATCTCATGCAGGTATTTTCATATACAAATTAGTTGACGATTTAAGTTACAATTTGTTAAGTGCTGCTCAAGTTAAATATAACAAAGGTTTCATATTAGAGTTCAATGGAGGTTTATGCTGAATTATTGGGAAATCAAGAGAACTCATTGCTATCGGTGAAAAAACTAGAGGTAACTGTATGCAATGAAACCTAACCTGTTGGGAGCATGCTCAGACATGCAAACGTTAGAGATAAACATTAAATAAAAATATTATGCATATCTAAAGCATACTACTAAAAATAAGAAAACTTTCATTACAACCTCCGATGAGCTGAACAAAGGCACCCAAGACCTTGTTGATTTGCTCTTAGAGAGGTGTGTGGGTGTGCTCTCCCAACACAATATCAAATCCCACTATTAATCTAAAAATGCAACTAAAAGAGTGAAAGACTCAAGAGAAAGTATGAAGAACTTGTCTCAAGTCACTACAATGATCATATGGATGCAAAAACCAAACTAGATTGATATGCAAGATAAACAAAAACTATCTAAGATTCATTCCATTATAAACCTAAGATGTGATATCTAGATTCAACAATGAAATAAACATGAACTAAAGACTACAATTGCTATGAAAAATGCTAAATGCTCTAGAACTAAAATGGCATGATAACAATGCAAAAATAAGAGATGGTTTACTCTTGGCAAGAGCCTCTATTTATAGATTTTGGAGGGAAAGGAAGGATTTGAATGAGGTGGATCATATGTGGCATCCACATAGATGCCACATAGAGGACACAAGGGCAAAAAGACAAGCCATGCAAAAGTCAACTCTAGCCTTTAAGGTTTGAGAGGCTCAAGGTTTGCTCACACATGTGTGAGCAACACTTGGGGAATGTAGTGGGGGACAAAAGAGTGGTTGTATTTAAGGAAGTTAGTGGCTTCCTTTTTGAGGAGTTGCTCACACATGTGGGAGCATCCTATTAGTGCTAAAAAGAGTAAGAATCACACTTTAAGTGTGATTAGTGTGTGTTTAAGTGAGGAAGTAGGTTTATTAAGAGAAATAGGTAGGGTAGGGTAGGAATAGAGTAGGGTTTCTAGGTAGGATTAATAGGTCTTATTAAATTTAATCTTGGTTTAGAAGAATATTAGAAATGTGGGGGAATAAATAAATTTAAAATTTATTTAAAAGGGGATTTATGGAGGGTAATGTATTAAATAAAATTTAATACATTAAAAGGGATAGTATTTAAATTAAATTCAAATACTAAAGGAAGTGAATCATATTGAATTAAATAAATTTAATTAAATAGATAGAAGAATATAACAAATATAATTAATTAAAATTAACTATAATGTTATGGAAATATTAATTAAATTAATATAAGGACGATTTTAGACGTCTACATTTTGCCCCTCTTTGATGCAGCGTCAAAAGTGATGTTGCGTCAAAGAAAAGAAAATGAGATGCCCCAGAGAGAAAACTATTTATAGTGGGAGATGCCCCCTAGAGAAAATAACAGAAAATATAAATTTTATGAGATTTTCTCAAAAAAAAGGTAGAAGAGAGGAAGAAGAGAAAAAGGGGAAATTAGATGGTGTCACAAGACACGTCCTGGGGGGAGATCTAGGATAGATCGGGGACATGATGCCCCAATCGGGATGGGGGAATAAACAAAAACCTTGCCAAGAGAAAAATGCAAAGTGCAATATGACTTAATTACTTATGCGAAGACTAACTACATGATAGTGGGATTAATACCGTGTTAATGTTGGAGATCACACCCTAGTTTGATATTGCAAGAGGAGTTATGCACCAGATGCTAGAAAACATAAGTGACATGATTCCTTTGCATGGACTAGACTCTCAAACAAATAGATTGTTAGGAACAAGAATGTGAGATATCAGATATGAAGAGACCTATGAAATG
>MU218427.1:502249-512536 GCA_018584345.1 Thuja plicata | reverse complement strand
AATGATATGCAAAAATGAGTATCTCCACAACTTCAGAAAACATCTTAAAACTTCATAAATTTTGGAATTTGATTTTCATCATTGAGCTCATTATGTTGCAAGAAAATACAAGCATCATGGTATAATTGAACCAGGATGACCTGAGCACTTCTTGCATGGAATTTAATATAGCAAACTTGACAAGCATCTAGGTATAATTGAACTGAGATGACCTGAGTTTTGTTTGCATAACAGACAAGGAATATCCCCCCCTCCATCGGGGAACAAATATTTGGAGTCGAGGTATGTGTGGCACATCATTGTCAATAGCATTTGTATACCAACATGTTTTATAATGTTGTTCATGCTTATGGAACGGATGAAGGATCTTATGTATAGACACCCCAATTATTTATTCCTTCAACTTCATTGGAAAATATCCCACAAACAGCAATCAAAGAAAATATCTTGTTCCATCCCGGCTATCCTAATCAATGACATATTTGGAGTTGTTAAGCTCATGTCAAAGATATCCTGGAATAGCATAGGAAACATGATGACAAATGAAATCCCGATATGAATGCATAATCTTATTACAAATCATCCTAACATGCCTGTCATGAATATACATTTCTTTGCCAAAAGATAGTGTTGAGTTTTGTTGATCAGTTTTATTGATAATGATGTTGTTGCAAATGTATAGATAAATAGTCATATTTTGAAAGATATGTCACAGGTTATGGATCATGATTAGAATAGCACCGTATAAGAACCGTTGATTGTGTTTGTTTGTCTAGTCAAAAATACTTCATTCTGTCCTCTAAGAGTTGTGATTGTCATAGATCCACTTCCCAAAAACTAGGTCGAGGACATGCCCCCAGCTAGGTGATGGACTGACTTATTATGGGTTAAGAAAGACACACTGGACTAGGGTGAAGACCAAGGCAGTAGACCAAGCTACGATGGGGTTTTATTGGGGATTTATACAATGGGTAGGAATCATGGATTGGCCATTTTATTATGATATGTAAAAGGTGAATAGTGACTGTGAGAGCCACTTTATTATGGTTATATACAGATGGGACAAGACGCTAGAAGAATCCTAATAGAGGGAGGAGCTAAATTGTCGCAAATGGCACATGTTTCTAGGTTTTCACCACATGCTTTTATTGCAATTTTCTCATGATTTTTTTTTTATTTTTTTTATTTTTTTTATTTTTAAATTTTTATTCATTTTTTTGAACATATTCCTTGCACTTGGATCTCATGCATAAAACTTCTTTAGGTGCATGTTGTTAAGAGGCTCATCTAAGGGATCTCCCTCAGATGTTGACAATTAATAGGCTCCAGAACCATAGGCTACTGTAATCACAAAAGGACCCAACAAATTGGGCTCAAACTTGCCCTTCTTCTCACGATGCTACTGGTTTTTGGGATTCTCTCGAAGGACTAGATCACCCACCTGAAAGTCTCTGGGTTTCACTTTACTGTTATATTGACGGGACATCCTTTGCTGATAGACTTTCAAGTGATCAAAGGCTCATTAATGACATTCATCCAGCAATTCTAATTCAGTTAGCCTTGCAACTCTATACTCTTCATCTGGAATCAAATCTTTCAAGGACACTCGAAGAGAAGGTAACTTGACCTCAAGGGATAGGATAGCTTGAGATCCATAAATAAAGGAATATGGCATGGCACCAGTTGGAGTATGGATTGAAGTACGATATGCCCATAGGGAAGGGTTCAACTGGACATGCCAATCATGACCAACGTCATTGACAGTCTTCTAAAGGATTTTAACAATAGTTTTATTAGATGCCTCAGCTTGGCCATTACCCTGGGGGTAATAAATAGTGGAATAATGGTGGGTGATATGGAATTTGGCACATAATTCATCGATATCTTGATTTTGAAACTGTTTCCCATGATCTGTAATGAGGTGCATAGGGATGTCACATCAGCAAATGATATAGTTAAGGATAAACATAGAAACTTGTTTGCCTGTGGCAGTGATCAAGGGAACAGCTTCAATCCCTTTGGTAAAATACTCAGTGGTGGTTATAATGTAATTATGGTCATTGGAAGATGGAGGGTGAATTATGCCCACGA
Source organism: Thuja plicata (assembly GCA_018584345.1). Lineage (NCBI taxonomy): Eukaryota > Viridiplantae > Streptophyta > Pinopsida > Cupressales > Cupressaceae > Thuja > Thuja plicata. The sequence continues at coordinate 510,445 of MU218427.1, read as the reverse complement.
GGTCAAGTCCCCACTGACTAAATGGAAATGTAGTTGTAATAGGATGAAGTTGTTATGCCGGTGCATGAATAAGATTCCCATAAATTTGACACTTCTTGCATTTCCAAGCAAAGTGAAAAGAATATGTTTCCATAGTAGGTCAATAGTAACCCATACACATGAGCTTATTAGCCAAGGAAGGACCACACAAATGTGCTCCACATATACCCTTGTTTACGTCTTGTAAGCAGTTTGAGCTTCATCATGTTCAAGACATCGTAAGAGAGTATCGTCAAGACCTCGCCAATGCAAGGTGTCGAATATTAGGAGATAACGGGAGGTTTGGCGGAAGAAGGTTCACTTTTGGTTTCTAGATAGGTCAGGGGGAAGGATATTGTCTTTCAGATAGGAATATATTTTTCCATAGGTAGGGGAATCTTGTCCGATAATATGACATATGATACGTGTATCAGGATCATCGTACGCAGGATAAATCAAAGATTCCACAAAGAACTCAAAATGGGCTTTTGTATCATCGGCATTAAATAAAGAAGCAATTGTTGCCATAGCATCTGTAGCCTTATTTTCCTACCTTGGAATTTTCTTAAAGGTCATGATTGAAAAATATTGCTTAAATTCATCTACCATGTGTTTATATGGTAACAACTTGTCATCCTTAGTCTGATATTTATTATTAACCTGATTGATTATTAACTAGGAGTCTCCGTAGACATTCAATTCAATCATGTTCCATTGTAGAGCCATTTTCAACCCGATCATCAGTGCTTCATACTCAGCTACATTATTTGTACAAGGAAAAAGCAATTTGTAGGACTTTGGTATGGTATATCCTTGTGGTGTAACAAATAACACTCTAGGTCCTGAACCATGCTGAGTATAGGGTTCATCAAAATATAACCTCCAGGTTTGTGTAGATAATGTCAGGATGTGTGCATCTAGAAATTTTGTATGTATAGGATGATCATCTGTTAGTGGTGCCTCAGCCAATTGATCAGAAATTACTTTCCCTTTAATAGCCTTCCTTTCCACATATTCGATATAAAATTCACTAAGCAACATGACCCACTTAGTCAACCTTCCTGTTAATGCAGTCTTTCTCAAAAGATACTTCAAAGGATCAATCTTTGCAACAAGCTTGATAGAATGAGACAACATGTAATGCCGCCACTTTTTTGAAGCAAAGAACACTGCTAGACATGCACACTCAATTGATGAATGATTGAGTTCATATCCAACAAGGGTGTGACTGATATAATATATAGCTTTCTCTTTTCCCTCTTGATCTTGTTGGGCCAACAGGGCACCGAGCGAAACTTCTGTAGCTGAAATATAAAGCAAGAGTGGCTTTCTCAGAATTGGTGACATAAGAGTGGGAGGAGTGGCTAAGTATTTCTTGATCTTAGCAAAAACTTCTTCACACTTATCATCCCATTTGAATAAGATGGTTTTATGTAACAGATGTTGAAAACGATGACTTTTGTCCGCTAATTGAGAGACAAATCTTCTGATTGACTGAAGGCACCCTTGTAGAGATCTCAATTGAATAATATTCATAGGTGAAGCCATTTCCATGATTTCCTTGACCTTTTCTGGATCCACCTCTATTCTCTTAGCTGAAACAATATATCCTAATAGTTTGCCCAATGTAACCCCGAATGCACACTTCTTTGGATTTAGTCTTATCTGATACTTTTCCATCCGGGTGAATATCCTATCCAACACTCTTAGATGACCTTCTCTGTTCTTGGATTTGGATAAGATATCATCAACATAATATTCCATTATGGTATGCATCATGTTGAGAAAGATTGTGGTCATAGCTCTTTGACAGGTAGCACCAGCATTTTTAAACCCAAAAGGCATCACATTCCAGTAGTATGTGCCCTAAGGACATGTAAAAGCAGTCTTTTTCTAATCTTCTAGTACAATATTAATCTGGTTATAACTAGAAAACCCATCCATTAAGGATAACATCTCATGCCTGAGTGTTAAATCAACGATAATATCAATATTGGGCAAAGGAAAATCATCTTTGGGACAAGCTTTGTTAAGATCCCGAAAATCTATACAAATCCTGATGGACTTATCTGGCTTGGATACTGGTACAATATTGGAGATCCAATCAGCATAATCAATAGCTCGAATGAAACCCACATCCAGCAATTTTTTAAATTCTGCTTTGACCATGAGTGCAATGTGAGGATGCATTTTCCCGATTTTCTGCTTTATAGGTTTGACCCCAGGTGCAATGGAAAAATGATGCATAATAAGATGAGGATCTAACCCAGGCATATCAGCATAAGACCAAGCAAAATTGATCTATCTCTTTTTGAAAAACTGTGAAAAGGCATCTTTTTCTGTCTCTGTTAAAGATGCAGCTATCTTCAGAATGTGTGGTGACTCCACTGTGCCAATGTTAAGAGGCAATGTTGGTTCAATAAGTATAGCAGACTGCTCTCAATACATATAGTTGGGGAGAGTGTCAATCCTTCCATCTTCAGGTGCCTCAGAGAGGTTTTCACCCTCAGATACATTTTTTCTTTTTACTTTTTTAGGATCTAACACTGCCACTGAGTGGTTTTCACCATTAGATCTATTTATTATTTTCATATTTTGACGACTGAAAGGATTGGCACCCTCTCCAAAGTAAGCCATGTCATTGATTTCTATGGGGAACCCTGATTTATGATCTCCTGATGGTAGATGATCTCTGATTCCGAGATAGGTTATAATAGCATCATCATTATGGAAAACATCAAGTTTGGGATATTTTAGAGAATCCCAGGCGATAAGTTTGGGGTGGACAAGGGGTATTGGATCATTTGGTTCGGTCTCAAATGATGAGATGGTGTTGATAGAAAATTTCTCAAAGTTTATAATTGTATCGGCAAGGTCTATTTCCATACTCTCATCTGAATTGTCTATCTCAAGATAACTCTCACATTCCTCACAATCGCCAAAAGTAGTATCAGGTGAATCTAATCCTAGTGGTTCCATCTTTGGACTCTTCTGCTCATGGAAATTGTTACCATCGACATGAACATCATGAACTTCCATATCCTCAGTATAATCCAAGAATGAATCCCATTCATAAGTATGAGATTCATCATCATCACCATTATTATTTCTAAGTCGGTTAATGATGTCTTGCGCTATCTTTTGCTTTGCTGGATCTTCATACATGCCATTTTGTCAGAATGGTAATGCAGGAACTATAGAAATTTTTTAAAAGGGTTCAACCTTTTCTTTTCCTTTAGGTTCCTTTGGTCCTTCTCCCTTGTATCCTAGTCCAGTGGTGTCTCTTTGATAATTCAGATTTTTCAGGATTGGTTTTATGACACCCTCTCTTTGCAAACCTATAGGTCCACTTCCTTGATATCCCATCTTTTGCAACAAAGTATATCCCGTGCCATATATATCAGGTGATATAGGCTCATATTTTTCATTCTCCTGATCTTTATGATGATGTAGCAAATGATTAGCATTACACTCAGCAGCCTCTTTTTATATAGTGTCCCCACTTACAAATGTGCCATATCAAGGATTTTCCATATGACTTAGGAGATAAGGGTAACTCTGTGATACACAAAGTTTGGCCCAAAGTGTACTCTCCCATACCTTGTTCATTTATGTCTACCTTGATTTCATGGGATTTAGAAGTTGATGCTTCGTTACTAGGATCAATGGGTGTTGGTGGAGAAGATCCAATCCGATTGTAGGGCATGAAAGATTCAGTTGTTGGCTTTATGGTATTACAATATCAAAAAGGATTCGAATCTCCTTTGATGGTTACCTCTTGACCATTATATGGAAACTTCAAGCATTGATGATACATTGATGGCACAACTCGCATAGAATGAATCCAAGGTCGCCCTAAAAGAATGTTATATGCCAAATCCATATCCAAGACTTGACAAAGCATGTCTTTAACCACAGGACCAACTCTGATAGGAAGTACAACTGACCCCTTCGATGACCTTTCCTCCTTGTCATATGCTTTAATGGTGATTTTCTTCTTTGGATCGACAACATTTTCAGAAAATCCCAATGCAAGGACTAGCTTTAGAGTGCATATATTCAAACCAGCTCCTCCATCTATTAGCACTCTTTTAATCTTTTGATTTTGTACAATGCCTTCTATATGGAGTGGAGCATTGTACGGTTGATTGATGGCTAGATCATCATCCTCAGTGAAGGATAGATAATGGGGGATTAAATTTCCCACCATAGCTTGGAATTGGTCTTGATCTAGATTGGTTAGAACATTAGTTTTGATCAGATCTTTCTCAACAATATCTTTATGGGAAGGTGACAGACGCAAAATCTCTAATATGGATATCTGGGCTGGTGTTTTCTTTAGTTGCTCCAAAAGGTTGTATTGGTTGGAAACATGGGGCATAGACTTTGGAATGTAGACAACCTTGGTTTTGGTGGTGTTAGGTTTAGATGGAACCCCTTGAAGAGTAACCTTGGACTGGGCTCGAGTTGTGACATTAGCTGGTTGACTCTTTTCTTTGATAGAAATCACATTAACATAGGATTGAGAAGGATGGCATTCTGAAATGTGATTTATATAGCTATAGGAGGTGGAATTGTATTTTGCATGGTTATCACCTTTAGCATTGGATGATTTCCCTTTCTCATGTTCGGGAAGTGGATCTTTGAAAGCGGTATGCGACTCGTTAGACATGTGTCCATCAACACTGATTTCTTTGTTGTCAATCAAATCTTGGATAGCATACTTGAGTCTTTGATAGTTATTAGTTTTATGACCTTTGCCTCTATGAAATTCACAGTAATCATTGTCATTCCACCAAGAAGGCTTCACCCGAGGTTCAAAATCTCTAGTCTCAGGAAGCGCAATGAGTTTCTTCGTGATTAACTTCCTTAATGTAGATTCTAGAGATTCCCCCAAAGGAGTAAAGGTTCTTCTACGTGACATGAAGGGTGATTTTGAGGAACTATTATTGGTATTCTGAGTGGCACCTGTATTTCTATGAGTAGGTGGGGTGGGATTGTTTTTTCTCACGAGATTCAAGATATGTTGTGTGGATTTAACATGACTATTATCGACGATCCCATCATTGACAATGTTCATGTTCTTGTTCCAATATTTGGATTTATCATTGTTGTTGTTGTTGTTTTTTGAACTTGAAGATCCAACATTATCTTTGGAGTAGAGCTTAATTTCCCCATTTCTAACCATAGCCTCCTAAATTTTCATACCATTTTCAATGAGCTTGTTGAAATTTGGAGGACATTGTAACTATAACCTATAACTCATCTCCTGTATTAGGTTATGCACAAAGATATCCATTTTCTCTTGTTTAGGAATTGAGCATGGATACTTGGAAAATAGCTGACGCCATCTTTGCAAAAAGGTGAGGAAAGGTTCTCCATTCTTTTGATGCATATTGCAAAGATCAAGCATTGTGACTTCATATTTGATGTTATACGAATAGTGAGTCACAAATTTGTTGATAAGTTCATTGAAAGATTGTATACCCGGGGGTAGTTTGGAGAACCATTCAATGGCTTGTCCTCCTAAACTACATGGGAATAGTCGCATAAGATAAGTATCATTGTGCGTGAATTCAATACATGCAACACAAAACTCACGAATGTGGTCTTGTGGATCAGAATTCCCTTTATATTTATCAAGTTTTGGTACCTCAAAATGAGGAGAGAATGGAATCGTAGCCAAGTTCTTGTCAAAAGGATAGGGACATATATCCTTGAAACAGTATTTCTTAGTGGTTGTTCCCATTTGCATGTCACACATTTGTTGTTGTAGCAATTGGAGTTGTTGCATGACAGGATCCAAAGATGAAGAAGGTTTTTGGGTATCATTGAAAGTATTATGTTGTTTGTCCTCCTTTTTCCCATGAGTATGTGTCTCTTGAGAGCTACTAGGTTTTTCTTGGGAACCACTAGGTTGTTCTTGATCATATGTGTTTGGTGGTTCTACAAGGTCTGTGACATCAAAACCACTAGGTAATTTTGCTCCTTGTTGAGCAAGCATGAGGAACTTGTCCATATCCAGGATTCTTTCCAAGACACTATAAAACTTGAAATCTTGCATAGCATCTCTGATTTCTTGATCAATGGGTTCATGTTCTGATGAAAAGATTGGGGTTGTCTTAGACCAAGGGTTTTCTTCATTGGTTTTACCTCCTTCTATTGTATCTACGGATTCTGGATCAATGGTCTGTTTAAGTTTTTGCGATCGAGTTTGAACCATAAATGGTGAAAGATAAAAATAGAGGAAGATGTGAAGATAGACAAGATAGGAGGAAAAAAATGGAAAAGTGTTGAGCTAGATAAAGTAACTGGATAATCTAAGTCGATAGGAGATATAGAGCTCACTATGATATGACAAAGAAGAACCTAAAGAGAGAGAGTGACCTAGGTAAGTTTTGATGAAGGATGATAGATCCTGATATGATGAAAACTCACAAAAAGTCACAATCTGAAAATCAAGGTAGTATCTCAACACTTGGATGTATATTTGGAAGATTTAGGAATGTTTTAGAAAATATTGGATGAAAGCAAGAAGATGAAAAATGGTCAAACTAAAGAATAGAAAAACTATTAAGATCGAATATTTTTCTAGAATCACACTGAAGACATAAATGGGTATCCAAAAAGGTAATTCTGAAATCTTGAAGACCTGTGCAAGTACTCGTTGTGATGAATGCGCAAGAAGTTGGAACAAGTGTGCAGAAATAATGGACAAATGCGCAGGATCTATTTTTTGGAGTTTTTTTACAGTTTTTGCTTCGGAAATTTTGAATTTTTCTAAGTTTTTTTTGTTGTTGTTTTTGTCAGATGTTTTTGGCAAATTGGAAATGGATACACACACGCACAAGACAGAAAATGATCTAATCTAAATCAATCTAAATGCATAGACACACTTACAAATCTTAAGGCTGGTAAGGACGATATCTACTGAATCCCCACTTGGATAATAAAATCCATCCATGCAATTCAAAGCAGACAGCCTAGGAACTTGGAGGCATGTGCTCCTCCTTACAGTGCACTCACTTCTCTGGCACACCAAGTTCCAAATTCAATGGGTCATTACCTCCCAAAGAATCGCTATCTATACTATGAACCGTGACTAATGTGGGGTGTCTTCACATGTTGGGCTACCTGTTGCACCAGTAAATAGAAGGATTTGTTGCCACTAAACAAAATCTTGTAGTAAGGACATTTGTTCAGGTGGTTGTGATCAAGTCATCTTCCCAATTGAGGGGCCTCTCCCAATCCTTTCAAAGCAAGGTTTTCACCTTAACAATGTAGGGACTTTAAGGCACCATAAGGGTACTAGAGGAGATTTTGGTTGCCACAACAAATTCACACATGTCCACTATGAGACTAGTCACAATGGATTTTTTTGTATACCGATTTGGATGGGCTTGGCTTTAGCCTGTTATTGGTTGGGTCATTCCTTGGGGTGAGTACTTCTTTTCCCACCAAAGACCGCCCTCTAAAGTTTATAACAGTTTCTCTTACACCCAAGGTCCACGAATGGCGAGGGGAGAGGATACGTTGTTATAAACTGGGATTACAATTAAGCTATAAAGAAAGACACAATAGACAGATTGCTAAGCTATAGAAGACACAAAACTGAAAGGTGTGTCGTATTTTAAAGCACAAACGAGGATTATGGTTTATTTTGTAAAGCCCCTAGGAATTTGCAAGAAAACCGTTAATAGTTTCAAATTTGGGTCTTCAGATTTTGACCTGCAAAATAGCTTAGAATCTACCAGAACAAACAAGAACCTGTCAGGATAGTTAGTGGAAACCAAATGAAGAGAAAATAGAGTTCTACAAATACAAAAATGGATGAGCAGAAATAGTCAATAAATGCGCAGGAACAGAGACTAAAAGCGTAGGAATAGTAAATTTGTAGCAACAGTCACTAGATGTGGCAGAGGATTGAATGAATGCACAGGATCAGTAAATGTGTAGCAGAAGTGAATGAATGCACAGCAATCATGGACAAATGCGCAAGAACGGCTTGTAGAAATTTTTGCACGGAAAAACTAGAAAAAGATGTCAATTTGTGGGGGTAGGCCCCACGGTGGGTGCCAAAAATGTATGCAAAATAGATGTCTAACTACTCTAAATGAAATATTAACTAATCTAATTAATAAATCAATCTAAATGCAAACACAATGAAGATTACAAGTT
>MU218427.1:474197-501539 GCA_018584345.1 Thuja plicata | reverse complement strand
TGGCCATGAGACCAAGTCTTATAAGGCCACATAGCCCTTAAGAATAGGACATGTGTGGGTGAGGATAATGATTAATTATTAATTAATAATAATTAATTATTTTAGCCAAGGTGATGTGTAAGGTGACAAGGTTTATGAGGTGGACTAGGGGACTTAGTCATATTTAGTGATTGTGTATTTAATTAAATCACTTTTAATAGGACTAATTTAGAAAACCTAGGATAAGAAGAATAGACAATAGTGAATTTATCTAATAAATAGAATAATTTATTAAATAAATAGAAGAAATAAACATTAATTAAATAATAAATATTTAATCAATTCATCAAGTCAATATTAATTAAATAATAAATATTTAATTAATTGATTAATCAACAAAGCCATTTTTTAGTGTATACAGTATGCAATACCGGACAAGTATCTACTTCGTCTTGGTTTCAGAAAAGGTAATGTAGACAGTAATTTATATTTAAGAACCGATGAAGATGGAATATTAATCATAGAAGTTTGTGTTGATGATATCATTTTTTAAGACAATGATAAGATAAGTAAGAAGTTCTCTAAAGAAGTGGAAAATGAATTTGAGATGTCAATGATTGGTGAATTGAAATTCTTTGTTAGTTTTCAAATCAATCAGAGAAAGAATGGTATTTTTATATCTTAGACCAAGTATCTAAAGGAAATGTTGAATAAATTAGGAATGGAATATTGTAAACCTATTGGAACACCTATAGTGATTGGTTACAAACTGACTAGTAATGATGAGACTCAAAGTGTTTTTCAGAAAAAGTACAAATCTATGATTGGTGGTCTACAATATTTAACTCACACTAGACTAGATATTTCCAATGCAGTTGGAATTCTGGCAAGATATCAGGCAGATCCTAAAGAGACACACCTTGCTGCTGTATTTTCAGATAATTGAAAGGAACAATAGAATATGGATTATGGTATGAAAAATTAGATGAATTTATTTTGCAGGCTTATACTGATGTTGATTGGGAAGGTAATGTGGATGATAGAAAAAGAACAAGTAGTGGTGCATTTTTCCTTGGGAAAAGGTTGGTTTCTTGGTTAAGTAAGAAGCATGACTGTATTGCTCAATCTACTTCTGAATAAGAGTATGTTCATGCTGCAATAAATTACACACAAGTTGTTTGGATGAACCAAATGCTGAAGGACATTAGAATAATTTTTGAAGAGCCAGTGGTTATCCATTGTGATAACAATAGCATAGGGAATATTTCTAAGAATCCTATAATTCATTCAAAAACTAAACACATTTCTATTAAGTATCATTTCTTGAGGGAGAAGGTAGCAGAGAAAGATTAAACTGGAGTATATTAGCACAAAGGAACATATAGCAGATATATTTACAAAACCTTTTCCAAAAGATTCTTTTGAGTATCTCAGAAGCATGCTTTGGGTCAGAGCCCCTCCTTGTGAAAATTAATTGATGCAAGGTATGCATCAATCCAGTGGCTTTCAGAGCTATATCACTTTCTGGACTTGATGTATGGATTTACTGCTTAGGGGGAGTAATTGCTGGAATAATGGTGCACTTGGGTGATTTTGCACCCAGTTATTGGAGACATGAAGATTTGAAAAAGATACAAAAGATCAAAGAAGACTTATGGCACCCTTTGTCATTGCTTCCAAAGGGGGAACGATTCTATGTGAAAATCCCTACTGTTTTGGGGAGATTTGTGTTGAGGATATTGAGAAGATTGTATTGAGAGAGAGTACTTTTTGGGTTGATGGATTTTCCCATATGTTGCCCTCAATGCCAAAGGGGGAGATTGTTGGATGATATCAGATTTGGATACTATTGATATTCATGTTTTGTCACTAATGTCAACATATGTTTATGTGAAGAGAATAGACTAGTTATTTGACTGACAAAAGTGTACAGACACTGTACGAATGATTTAGAATGATCGTAGACAGGGATATGGAGACAGATGTGTAATGACCTTATTCCTAAGGTCTCTTGACTTGAGATTACATATTGGTGATGTTACAGATGATTTAGTGAAGACTAGTTTTTGGACTATGACAGTAATACTTGACAGAGCAAGTCTCTGTATTTTTGCGTATATCTTACAGATGAAGATGTTTCAGTGTATGTGAGCTTATGAGATGACAGAGGAAACATTGAAGAATGTTCTTTAGTGATCAATAGTTGTGACAGTACTGGTGACATCAGCTATGGCATGTATTCTGGAGGAGAGATATTGCTAGGAATAACAGTCCACAAGACAACCAAGAGGGGGGTGAATCAGTTGTAATATAGATTATTAAACTTTAAAATTTACAAATCAAAACTGTCTTGCAAATGATAACACAGTCAATGCCAACACCAAAACATAGTATTTTTTATCTAGGAAACCATGTTAAAGGTAAAACCCCAGTGGGAATTAACACCCACAAATAATGTACTAAGAGTATAGTATCCCTGTTAAAAGATTTAACCCTTATAGGAGCTTATTACAACATTACAGTACACAGTCCTTGTTAGGAGTCAAAAGAAATAGTAGGCTCATTGCCCAAAGAATGTTAAAACCACCCTCAAGGATTTACAATCTGAACAAGTGTATAAAGTAAATACACAATCCAGTGAATTATCTAATAGCAACTATCTTTGCTTGGTTAGTTCTGATGAAGTATTGTTCTCATAACTCTTCTCTACATCCAGCAGTCAAACAAGCCTTGCAACTTCCACAATTCTTTCTCTTTTCCAATCTCAACCACACCTTTTCAAAAGGAAAGATCACTCATATATACCTTCTTACAATAAATCTTTAGGTCAGCCAGTTAAGCTTTCCTAATACATAATTAATCAATTAGGTCAGCCAATCAAGGCTTTCCAATATACAAATAATTATATAACCTCTTTCTAAGATACACACGGTACCTATAACAAGTATACATCAAATATAATTCATCACTTATGCTTCCAGATCCGTAATCCATGCTCATAGTTCATTTTACACGCTACATGTCTAAAGTTGGCCACCAAATAAGTCTTTTCCAGAATACACGCCACAGCTGATGTCACTAGTAACCAAACACCAATCGATCTCAACCCATTATTCCAACATGTGTCGGTTGTCCATCAGTAAGCTTGCATCATCTGAAATATCTTTGTTAGAAAGATATGCCCGAAAATCAGAGACCTGCTCTGTCTATTATCACAATTACAGTCCAGAAAACTAGTTTCACCAAAATAACTGTAATATCCACAATCTGCATTATGAAGCCAAGCGACCTTAGGAGTAAGGTCAACACACATCCTTCTGCATATATCCAACTTTGATTGATCTGAATCATTCGTACAGTGTCCGTACACTTCTTCCAGACTGTCTTCTCCATAGAAATATATGTTGACATTAGTGACAAAATATGAATATAAACAGCATGATTAGTGCCCAAAATTGATATCATGCAAAAATCTCCCCCTTTGGCATTGATGGCAACATATGAGAAAATCCATATGCATCAACCCAAAAGTACTCTCTCTCAATACAATCTTCTCAATATCCTCAACACAAATCTCCCAAAACAATAGGGATTTTCACATAGATTCCTTCCCCCTTTGGCAGCAATGGAAAAGGGTGTCATAGCTCATCTGTAGTCTTTCTATAAGGTGTAGATTTTTCAAATCTTCATGTCCAATCAGCCAGGTACAAGATCACCCAAATGTGCTCCATGGTATTCTCCTGCGATCACTCCCCTTGAGGAGTAGATCCATACATCAAGTCCAGAAAGTAATATAGCTCTAAGAACCATTGCACTGATGCATGTCTGCATCAATTAATTACCACTGGGAGGGGCCATCACCCCAAGCTTTCTTCTGAGATATTCAAAAGCATCTTTTGGCAAAGGTTTAGTAAATATATCTGCTATTTGTTCCTTTGTGCTAATGTATTCCAGTTTAAATTCCTTCTCTGCTACCTTCTCCCCCAAGAAATGATACTTAATGGAAATATCCTTGTCTTCAAATGCATCACAGGATTCTTTGACATGTTTACTGTGCTGGTGTTATCACAGTGGATAACCACTGGTTCTTCAAAAACTATCCCAATGTCCTTCAACATTTGTTTCATCCAAACAACTTGTGTACAATTTATTGCAGCAACAACATACTCTGACTCAACAGTAGATTGAGCAATATAGTTTTGCTTCTTACTCAACCAAGAAACCAGGCTTTCCCCAAGGAAAAATGCACCACCACTTGTACTTTTTTGTCATCTACATTTCTTGCCCAATCAGCATCAGTATAAGCCTATAAAGTAAAATCTTCTGATTTTTCATACCACAATCCATATTCTATTATTCCTTTCAAATATCTAAAAATTCTTTTTACAGCAGCAAAGTGTGTCTCTTTAGAATCTTTGTGATATCTAGCCACAATTCCAACTGCATTGGTAATATCTGGTCTATTGTGAGTTATATATTGTAGACCTCCAATCATCGATCTGTACTTGGTCTGTGCAACACTTTGAGTGTCATCATTATTTGTCAATTTTTATCTAGTCACCATAGGTGTTCCAACAGGGTTACAATCTTCCATTCCAAACTTCTTCAACATTTCCTTAAGATACTTGGTCTGAGATATAAAAATGCCTTTCTTACTATGATTAATTTGCAAACCAAGAAAAATTTCATATCCCCAATCATTGACATTTCAAACTCATTCTCCATTTCTTTAGCAAATTTCTTACTCATTTTATCATTGCCTCCAAAAATGATATCATCAAAAAAAACTTCTATATTTAAGATTCCATCTTCATCAGTTCTTAAATACAAATCACTGTCTGCATTACCTTTTCTGAAACCAAGACGAAGTAGATATTTGTCTAGTCTTGCATACCATGCCCTTGGTGCTTGTTTCAGTCCATATAGTGCCTTCTTCAGTATACAAACCATGTTTTCATCATCTGTCAAAGGAAAACCATCAGGTTGCTCAATGTACACTTCTTCTTCTAGATCACCATTCAAGAATGTTGACTTCACATCCATTTGATATAATTTAGAGTCTTTATGTGCAACATAAGCAAGAAATAATCTCACAGCTTCCAATCTAGCAACATGAGCAAATTTTTCTTCATATTCTATGCCTTCTTGTTGTGAGTAGCCTTTACATACCAATCTTGCCTTGTTTCTTACCACTGTTCCTTCCTCATCCATTTTTTTTTATGAAAACCCATTTAGTACCAATCACATTTTTATTCTTAGGTCTTGGAACCAGTTCCCAAGTATTGTTTTTTCTTTATCTGATCAAGTTCTTCTTCCATAGCTTTAGTCCAAGATTCATCTCTACATGCTTCATCAGTAGTCTTTGGTTCAACTTGAGAAATCAAGAAAATTTCATCTCTAGCTTTAGATATAGTCACCATCCCTTTGTTTGCATCACCAATAATTTGATCTTCAGGATGGTTCCTTTTGACATACCTTGGGGTTTTCAATATCTCAGTAGCTTCAATCTGTTCTTCTTCAATCTCATTCTTGATCATCAAGGGTTCTTCAGGTTCAGCAACAACCTCTTTTATTTCTATTATTTGACCACAATCGTATAACCTTTCCTGAATCTGAAAATTTTCATCTATCCTCACATTGGGACTTTCAATCAACTTTCTCAATCTCAGATTGAAACATTTATATGCTTTACTCTTAGTAGAATAACCAAGAAATATTCCTTCATCACTTCTAGCATCAAACTTTCCTATCTCATCATCTCTCTTGATATAACATTTACTACCAAATATTCTAAAATATTTTATAGTAGGTGTATGATCAAACCATAATTCATAGGGTGTTTTACTTGTACCTTCTCTGATTTCAATTATGTTCAAGGTGTACACAGTAGTGCCAACTACTTCTCTCGAGTGAACATGTGACACATTTCCTTCCAGCAACATAGTTCTAGCAACATCTAATATAGTTATGTTTCTTCACTTTGTTATCCCATTCTGTTGTGGAGTTCTAGGAGATGATGTATGTCTGTATATTCCATGCTCTTCATAATATGAATTGAATAATTTTGATGTGAATTCTTCACCTAAGTTGTCTTATCTCAAACATTTTATCTTCAAGCCAGATTCATTCCCAACTTTTTCTTTAAATAACTTGAACTTGTCGAATGCTTCAGATTTCTCTCTTAGGTATGTAACCCACATCATTCTAGAAAATTCATCAACAAAAATTATAAAGTACCTTTCACCATAGTATGATCTTGTTCTTGTAGGACCATACAGATCTGTATGCACCCAATCCAGCTTCCCTTTTGTTGAATAAGATTTTCTCTTGAAAGTGCTTCTAGTCTGCTTCCCCATAACACACTCTCTACACATAGTATTAGATGCCTTTACAATTTTAGGTAGATCTCTTACTGCTTTTTTCATACTTGCCTTCACAATGTTATCAAAATTAACATGACAAAATCTTTTGTGCCATAACCAACTGTCATCAACCTTCGCAATAAAGCAAGAAGCTTCAGACGTGTTCAATTCAAATACATTACCTTTGGATTTAGTACCAGATGCTATCAAGTCTCCTATTTTACTCTTGATAGAACATTTCCCATTAATGAAATTTAATTGATAACCCTTGTCCACTAGTTGTCCAACACTCAACAAATTATGCTTAAGTCCATCAATAAGTAATACATTGTCAGTGTTAGTCCTTCCATCCAAAGAAATAGATCCAATCCCAACAATAAGTTTAGGAGTATTGTCACCAAATCTAACAACACCACCATCATGTCTTTTCAAACTTACAAACTTGCTTTTATCTCCTGTCATATGATGTAAACAACCACTGTCTAAAACCCATTCATATTTCTTTTCAACACGAGATACTAAAGTTTTTTCTACATGCATAGGTTCATCAACCTTAATAGCAATAAATCCAATTTAATCATAGTCATCATCATCGTCATCAGATATTCCCTCACTAGCATAATAACATTCCTTGTCTTTTGAAAATTTAGACTTGAAAAACTTAGGTTTGTGCTTTGGAATTCTTGTAGGACATCTAGATGCAAAATGACCAATCTTTTTACATGAAAAACATTTCAAAGGTAATTTTCCTTCAAATTTACCCTTACCTCTCTTTTCTCTTCTAGCAATAAGTGCCACAACTTCATCTAGCTTCCTTTCTTCTTCTTGTATTTGTTCCCATTTATCAGCATAGGCTCCAAGTTCTTCTCATAAATCAATATTTCTTGTGCTTGCACTTCCAAGTAAGATCCTTTTGTTCTTGTGCACGGTCGCCTTGAATGGTGACTCAATTTTAGGTAAAGTGTCTCCCAATTTTGCGGCCTCAAATATAGTTATCTTTCCAATCAACATCTTTCTGGTGAAGTTCGGTGTCAAAGGTATGATCTCCTTTGTAGCTTAAACTTTGGTTCTATAAGAAGGTATCAAAGATCTGAGTATTTTCGCAATCACTTCTTCCTCACTGTAAGTTCCTCTGGAGTTCCTAATACCAGTAACCACTTCAGTAATTCTTTGTCCATATGCTCTGATGTTCTCATCTTCTCTCATCTTTAGTGATTCCATTTTTGTCTTCTAGTTTTGTAACTTTTCCTTCTTAGTAAACTTGTCTCCAATGTATAATTCTTATAATCTTGTCCATATCTCATGGGCAGAATACAAATCCTTTACTTTAGTAAATTCTCCTTCTTATAGTGTGTCGATCAAGGATTCCCTTACAACCATATTACATGAAAATATATTTGTTTCATCTTCAGTGGATTTCTCTAATTCATCCTCAGTCACTATCTTTTCTTTCTTCTTTGTTATCATCTAGTAATCAATTCCTAGACATAGTAGATGTGTTCTCATCTTGTTCTGCCAACTGTCAAAGTTTTCAGGATCAAACTTCGGACTATCCTTCCTGTAGTAAGTCATCTTCAGGATCACCTCAAGCTGTTAAACTTTCTCTCTGAGGACCACAAGCTCTGATACCGATTGTTAGGAATAACAATCCACAAGACAATTGAGAGGGGGGTGAATCAGTTGTAGTATAGATTATTAAACTTTAAACTTTACAAATCAAAACTGTAGTGCAAATGATAACACAGCAAATGCCAACACCAAAACACAATATTTGTTGTCGAGGAAACCTTGTTAAAGGTAAAACCCCGGTGGGAATTAACACCCACAAATAATGTACTAAGAGTATAGTATCCCTGTTAAAATATTTATCCCTGTTAGGAGCTTATTACAACATTACAGTACACAGTCCCTGTTAGGAGACAAACCCTGTTAGGAGTCAAAATAAATAGTAGGCTCACTGCCCAGGCACACTGCCCAAAGAAGGTTAAAACTACCCTCAAGGATTTACAATCTGAACAAGTGTATAAATAAAATACACAATCCAATGAACTGTCTAATAGCATATGTCTTTGCTTGGTCAGTTATGATGAAGTATTGTTCTCATAACTCTTCTCTACATCCAGCAGTCAAACAAGCCTTGCAGCTTCCACAATTCTTTTCTCTTTTCCAATCTCAACCACACCTTTCCAAAAGGAAAGATCACTCATATATACCTTCTTACAATAAATATTTAGGTCATCCAGTTAAGCTTTCCTAATACATAATTGATCAATTAGGTCGGCCAATCAAGGCTTTCCAATATACAAATAATTATATAACCCCTTGCTAAGATACACACGGTACCTCTAACAAATATACATCAAATATAATTCATCACTTATGCTTCCAGATTCACAATCCATGCTCATAATTCATTTTACACGCTACATGTTTGAAATCGGCCACAAAATAGGTCTTTTCCAGAATACACCCCACAGATGATGTCACCAGTAACCAAACACCAATTGATCTCAACCCATTATTCCAACATGTGTCAATTTTCCATCAGTAAGCTCACATCATCTGAAATATCTTCGCCAGAAAGATATGCCCGAAACCCAGAGACTTGCTCTGTCCATTATCACAGTTACAGTCCAGAAAACTAGTTTCACCAAAATAACTATAATATCCACAATCTGCATTATGAAGCCAAGCGACCTTAGGAGTAAGGTCAACACACATCCTTCTGCATATATCCAAATTCAATCAATCTAAATCATTCATACAGTGTCCGTACACTTCTTCCAGTCAAGTAACCAGTATGTCTTCTCCACAGAAATATATGTTGACATCAGTGACAAAATATGAATATCAACAACATGATTAGTGCCCAAAACTGATATCATCCAAAAAATTTGGTGGCCGACTTCAGACATGTAGCATGTATTATGAATTGTGAACGTGGTTTGCGGATCTTGGAGTATAATTGATGGATTGTAATTGATGTTTACTAGTTATAGGTACTGTGTTTATCTTAGCAAGGGGTTAAACAATTATTTATATATTGGTAAAGCTTAATTGGCTGACCTAATGAATTATTGTAATAGGGTGTATATGATTGATCTTTTCTTTTGGAAAGATGTGGTGGAGATTGAAAATGAAGAGAAGTTTGAAAGCTGCAAGGCTTGTTTTGCTACTGGATGTAGAGCAGAGTTTATGATAAGAATACTTCATTGGAACTAACCAAGAAAAGACAATTGCTATCAGACAGTTCACTGGATTGTATATTTCTTATATACACTTATTCAGATTGTGAATCCTTGAGGGTGGCTTTAACCTTCTTTGGGCAGTGTGCCTGGGTAGTGAGCCTACTATTTTTCTTGACTCCTAATAGGGTATTTCCTCTAACATAGACTATGTACTGTAATATTGTAATAAGCTCCTAACAGGGCTAAATATTTTAACATAGATACTATTCTCTTAGTACATTATTTTTGGGTGCTAATTCCCACCGGAGTTTTACCTTTAATAGGGTTTCCTTGACAACAAGTATTGTGTTATTGTGTTGGCATTTACTATGTTATCATTTGCATTGTAGTTTTGGTTCATAAGGTATAAAGTTTAATATTATATATCACAACTGATACACATCCGCCCCCCCCCNTTATATATCACAACTGATACACATCCGCCCCCCCCGCCGCCCCCCTATCAGTTGTGTTTGTGGACTATTATTCCTAACAATTCCCATATGAGAGTGTGAGAAACTTGAAAAGAGTCTCATACAAGAATTTCACAACATTTTCTCTTTTATTGTGAATCTCAAACATTTCGTTCGTTAGATCTATATGCGGAATAAAAAAAAGTTGCAATGGAGAATGCTATATCCTTAATTATGATAAGAGGAAAAGATATTGCAGTCATGAGAGCATATGTAGTATTAGTAGGCTATTATATTAATACAGTTTATTTGTGAAGTATATGACAATGAGTACTCTTAAAAATTGGATTATGGATTATCTTTCCTAAGGATTGTATGCATGTGTAAATATTTATTAATTTCCAATTGAGATACCATTGGAAATATAATTAATTTATTTAACTTATTGGAATGATTAGAGATTACTGCAATTTTTATAAAGTGGTTGAACTATTCAATATATACTGTTTAAGGAAAAATGTTAGATTGTGAGTAGAACAGGTATTAGTACCTTGACATTTGTGAGAATTTTACGAATTGACATAGGAGACCTTCAATAAAGATGCAGGTGAGTTATACAAGTGTGATCTCTCGAGTTTTATAAGTCGACATAGGAGAGCTTCAATAAAGATGCAGGTGAGTTATATAAGCTTCAATTAGATATAGCAGAGAGGGTTTTCTTGGATTGAATGGTAGCGGCTCTCAATGCCTTTGAATGGTCCATCAAAAATGCAACTAACAAATTTTAAAATTTTGGTTTTCTTTCAGCGTATATCGATTTCTCAGGCCAGTGGATCTGATTGAAATAGGAAATGCACATGTACCAATCTTCTAGTTTGATGGACAATGTCACAAAAGATGTGTAACTATGTCGTGCAGAGAAAAAACAAAGCAATAAACGACAGGAAAACCTGCAAATAACAGTGACGAAAAAATAGCTAAAAATATGGACGATCAAGATTTTCCCAATCATCTTGCATCCCTTTTTACTTAAATTGGGTCATAGATGGAGACAATTATCTCGTCCATCTCAAATAAAATCCAATCAAATTATGACTAAACATTTTTCAAAACCTTAAAAATTAGATGATGCATATCTTATATTTTTTCACCCATCTTCTTGGCAAACACATTACGCATTGAGTATAGAAAAGTGGGGCATGTGGCATGTTTGCAGGTATTATAGGCTAATAGAATGGAACGTTCATATGAAGGTGGTTTATGCTTGGATGTTGGGTGGGGTATGGGGATAATGGAGAGAAAAATAAAGCTTCTTTGCAATCACTATGTTTTTTTCTTTCGTATGGTTGATTCAGCTGTAGGAATATCAAATAGAAAAGGGGACTTCTCTGTTGGCATCTGTTTCCGCTAGTTATTTGAAGAGGGAGTTGTATAACAGGCATCAAGACCATGAATGTCATTACAATTACTTGTACGAAGGAGATGACGAGCTTAACAAGTACCCATACAAAGAGGAAGGCAAGGTAGAGTCCGTTCACATGGTCTTCTACGAAGATGATGTTGAGTAATGTCATACCTGTTACCATCACCATGGCATTTATGTTTAGGGTTTAACTTCCTCAAGGCTCCTTTCATTTTCGCCACCATCACCATATTAGTGTTTTAGGGATTAATTTCCCCATACCAAATTCATTTCCATTGCCACTACCAGCACGATTATTCTTCAAGGTTTAATTTCTCCATTTTTCATTTAATAGTTTTGATAGTACTAAGACTTTTGCATTAACTTTGAGGAGTCTATTTGAGATCGAATTCATAATTCAGTTGCAACCTAATTTAAACTATGGATTTTTTTGGTCAATGTACCCTATTTTGGACTATCTTTTTCCTTAGCATGCTTAACCATAAAGTTTCCTCCAATGTTAAGTGCACTTTGCTTGCTATCTATTGTGATCAGGATTCAACTATGTAGTTTTTTTATTCAAACTCATTAACTCATATTTTATGAGTAGAGGTTCACAAGAACCCATCTCTCATGAGAATGAATGGAACACCTAACACTCATTACATCTAGGTGATGCTCACAGAAGTGAAGCACCATGACTTCCCAAGAGGTCACCTATCCCGGAACTACTCCAGCTCAAGCGTGCTTAACCACAAAGTTTCCTCCAATGTTAAATGCACTTTGCTTGCAACCCCATTTGCAAAAAAATCAGCGAGTGTTGTGCCTTATGAATCATTCATCATAAATCCCCTTAGGCTCATTAATTATTAAGTAGGAGATATCTTCCACAATAAGTCAAACTGTGATAGTGCTAGGATTCATTTGTTTAGTTTTTTTAGTCAAACTCATTGACCCATGGTTCATGAGTAGTGGTTCACAAGAACCCATCTCTCATTGCATCTACGTGATGCTCACACTTATCAATTGACAAGTTTAAGGAGCTTTATCACGAATGACCTTCATAAAGAACAACACTTGCTGAAGGTTTTGAAAATGGGGTTGCACACAAAGTGGGCTTAACTTTGGAGGAAACTCTGTGGTTAAGTGTAGTTGACCTGGAGTAGTACAAAGATGGGTGACCTCTCTGAATGTCCCGTTGCTTCACCTCTCTTGAGAATCACCTAGATGCAATGAGTGCTAAGTGTTCCATTCATTCTATTGAGAGATGAAACATGGGTCAATGAGTTTGACTCAAAAACTACACAATTGAATCTTGATAGCAATATCACAATTAGACTTGCTATGAAAAATACCTCCTACTTATCAATTTATATTAATTTATTATGATATTGATACATTGTGCACGAATGACACTTAAGTGACTCCTAAGAAAGCATTGATTCATTTTTTCTATGTGTCCAATATATACATCACAACAAATCAAAAACATAGTTAATTGTTAAATGTAAACACAATACCTCATCTTAAACCATTCTTTCTATGTTGAAATAAAGTACCTTAGCTCCAGTTGATTTGCTCTTTAGATATATGAATATGGTTGCTTATAGTAGATTGAGGCCTCTCAATTATAGAATTTTCGTATGGTAAATTAAAGGCCTAAATAGATTGGTTCATGGATAGCTAGGATAGGATTAGGATTAAAAAAATTAATACAAGAGATAAAGGTTAGGTTTAGGTTGTGCATTATGACACGTTCTTATGTAAATGGTTAAGAGTTGGTGATGTAGTATGAAATGGATGGATGAGATACAATACTAATTTAACTTTTATTACAAGTGTCTAGGTTCAATGAATGTAGAGAAAATCATAGCTAAACATGTGACTCTAATTAATTAAATAATAATAAAATTATTTAATTAATTATTGAAGAAGGGTAATTTAATTATTGGAAAAGAGTGATGTAGAGGTAGAAATTATTGAAATAAGTTATATTTAATTAATTAATTTGATTGGATAAAAAATCAATTAGTTAAATAATATTAAAACATAATTTATTTAATATATATTTTGTTTTTTTAAACCCTAAGGTGTCCCCGCATCGTTACTAGGGGCGAGCTAAGGGAGACTAATCCTAGGGATGAACATGATTTATTTAATTAATAGATGACAAGGAAAATAGATTTAAATTAATTAAATATAATTTAATTTAATTGATTAATTTGAAAAATGTGATAAATATGTCATGAGATGATAAGTCAATTAATTAATTAAATAATATATATTAAAAAATTTACTTAATTAATGAGGTGTTGAGGAAAATATTTTTAAAGTAATTAGTTAATTTAGTAAGGAAAATATGTAAAAAGGTGATGGTAAATTAATTAAATAATTTTAAATACAAAATAATTTATTTAAATAATCTCTCTCTCTGAACTAAAGAAAGTAGCTGAATTTTTAAATGGTCGAAGTTACAAAGAAATGTGAAGAAACATATGAGAAAGTAGCTGAATTTTTAAATACTACAAACAAAAAGCTGAACATGGTAATTTTCCGTTAGTCTTTTAGTTTGATGTCACTAGTTTGCGCGAGGATGACCGAAGCTCGAAATCGCTCAGAATAGAAAATACATTCTCGGGTGAAAGCGATTTATCCGGCTTTTCTGCAGGAATTTAGGGTTTAGGGTTACGAGGGTTTGCGAGGGTTTACGAGGGTTTGTAAGGTTTAAGGTTTGCGAGGTTAGGGTTTAGGGTTCGGGAGTATCTGTAAATTTGACGTCCATTTGAACGTCATGTCGGTAAGCAGAACCGGTTAAATTTGACGGGCAATTAATAAATTTGGGATACTGTTAAGATCGCAACATGGTTTGCAAGAGAGGCAGGGGATGATTCTCTGAGACATCGGCATCGGCATATCAAACTCGTGTATTCATAAGGACAGGGGAGAGTGAACTGCCCTGGGGGATCCCTATCCCCTTGACTCGATTCCCACAATTCGTGCCCGCCTGATCAGCACCTAATGCTCTGAAATTCCTTTGAACAGAGGATCTCAAAGCAAACATGTTTCCTATGGATCTTGACTGCAGTTAATACAGAACAACTGCTCAATTAGTTAGAAATGCTCTGAAATTCCTTTGAACAGAGGATCTCAAAGAAACTCCAATGACACCTGTGGGCTGTTTACAGTTCTCATGGGAGTTTGCAAGTGGCAGAATATAATGCAGGAGTGTCGATTATAAATTGATAAGCATGGTTATTGAAGATTCTACAGTTTTCTGGAATACTCTACAATAGATCTCTTCAGAAGGAAGAAGAACCCTGCTGGCGAGATGAATGACATCGATTATAGCTTCTGCAGATGAAAAACTATGGCATTGCTTCCAACAGTTCTTCTTGACAGCATAAGGTGTTCTGCACCTTGTGGAGCTTGAACCCAAGATAAGATTGGAATTTATTCATGATCCTAGTTGGTGTTAAGAAGTTAGCATTACATATACTATAGCATTGAATTGTAGAAGATCTGCCTGCTTGCCACATTTTGTTACTCATAGCTGCATGTTCACACTTTCTATGCTGAAATAAAGGGATCCACTCTGTAATGGTTTGACATATTTCAAAGCAATACATACTATGCAGTGTGGATAGGTCACCAGTTCCTGTTTGTTTAAAAATTAATTCCTGTCAATTATTCCAAATTTGATTCGGTATATATATTGGCTTAGGACCTCCAACTAATATTTTAGGGATTGTTGCCATCCATAATTAAATTCCATACTTTAAG
Organism: Thuja plicata; assembly: GCA_018584345.1. Classification (NCBI taxonomy): domain Eukaryota; kingdom Viridiplantae; phylum Streptophyta; class Pinopsida; order Cupressales; family Cupressaceae; genus Thuja; species Thuja plicata. The sequence continues at coordinate 486,376 of MU218427.1, read as the reverse complement.
GAAGGAAACCGTGGTCTAAGAGAAATGTAGTGCTTTCCAATTGTTAAAGAATAATTGTTTTGTAAAGAAAAAGAAAATCCAGGTAACTTGCACCAAATTTCAGAAATATAAGCTTGAAAAGACAGCAGATCAGGTTTCTAAGAGTGCAGACGACTAGGTTCTCAATTTAGCCAAAGAATTGTCGACCTCTGTTCTCCACTATCCAAATTATTCTCCACTTTCCAAATTGTTCAATATTTTTCATCCTCAAAGGTGATTCCATTTTAGTGTGCCAGGTGCTTTCAAACCTTGTGAAGCCCCGGGATGGCTTTAACCAGTAAACAGAATCCTGTTTGTTTTAACGAAAAAAGAATTGCATCTACCACTTTTCTTGAACTTGTATTGTACATGCTACAGAAATACCACTTCAAATGTTGCTAATCAAGGCAGATACTAACATTGAGAAATTTCTTTCTTATCATTTAAGTCAATGCCATCTTTTTGTGTTTCACCATGGGAACAAACCACGATCTGTAATGTAATCATTTATTTTATGTCTTTTGTCTTTTGGAACTTCTTAACTATAACCAAATCTTCCCTTTTATCAAAAGCAAAGGAACTCACTCCCCTACACCTGCAATAAAACTCCAGGTTATAACAATCACCCACGTACAACTTGTTTGTTCCTCAAATTTTCAGCCCATCAATTGACCAAACTCAAAAACTTTAAAAACAGGAGCTATGTTTATGGTGCTAACACAGAGTTATACTTGAGCTTGATGGAATGATTATGAATTTTTTTTCACTTGCAGAGGTTGGATCTATTCAATGATGACATAGTTACATTGTAGCTTTGTTCATGGCTAAGGACTCGATTTTTTTTCCTTCCTCAAAAGAAAAAAATTCTCAAAAAACAGTCCTCGGATGTACACAAACATCCAAAAACAGCTCTTAACATGGTTGTCTGAAGTTTGGTTTGTTCCCCTAGTTTATTGCTTGGTAGGCCTCTCTGAGTTTCTTTGGGCACCAGAAATTTGGGTCCTCTTTGTTTTATTTCTTGATTGTGGGATTCGATCTGTGTTCCACCAATCAGGGTCTGAAGCCTTTTTTCTCCCATTATTTTGCTGGTTATTATAACTGGAGTGTGCTTCCCTGCCCCACAATTACAAAGCAAAAAAGTTTCATGCTTCAAAATTTGTTTAAAAAGCAAAATAAAACCTCATGCGAAACCTTAATATTTAGGATTTTACAAGGCAAAAACTTTTACAAGTTTGCATTAGTTTTTGGAGGGCAACATTAGGGAAGAAAAATTAGAAACCCCAATGGTGAAACCCTAGAAGACATTTTTATGTTATCTTTAGAAATATTTATTTGGGGTTTTTGATTAAATTTAAAAACAAATCACCTGTACATAATTTTCGATGTTATTTCCATATTTTATTAAATTCATCATACATAAAAATTTCCAATGAAATTTGGCAATTTCTGTGACTTAGCACAATACAATATTGCTTGGCGCTCATCCCAACTCCGTCTTATTGAAAAACAAAAACTTTGAGTTATTTTACACCAAGTTGCATCATTACATAGGGCACTTTCCTTCCATCTGAGTGTTAAGCCCAACTCATTGTGGAGTTTACAGACTACATATCAACAGACTACAGACTACAGATTAACACACTTCAAACCTTTGTGCATGGCTAAGAACTCCATTTTTTCCTTCCTCAAAATTAAAAAATTTCTGAAAAAACAGTCCTGAGATGGAATAAAATTAATTCAAATAAAAAATTAATAATATATATTATAATTATTTTTAAATTAAACATATGATAGTTAATCATGCCCGATTTTCCCTCACCCATACTGCTGGCACCGACTCTTCAAAATGCGGACGGTAAGAAAAAAATGTGACCGGTATAAGAAGCAGAAATCTGACCTTCGGTTTAAAAATAGAATACTTTTTAAATTAAAAATAAAAATAAAATAATTTCAAATTAATAAAAAATAAATTATTTAAAAATTTGTTTTTAAGTAAATAAAAAATAATAATTTAATAAATCTTAATTAATAAAAAAAAATTTAAATAAAAAAATTGTAATTTAAAATAAAAATAATGATAATAATAAATGTTTTAAAATAAAATAAAAGAATAAAGTAACTAAATATTATATTATTATTTACTTAAGTGAATTATATATATTAAGATATAAATAAATTTGAATAAATAAAATTATTGAGATAATATGTAATTAATATATTAATTTATAAAAAAAAGTTTTATTAAAAGAAATATATTATTGATAAATTTGAATAGATTAACATTAAAATTTTCACTATAGCTAAGTGCAAGTTTTCGTTCAAATTATTTGGCATTAATAGTTTTCTAAAATAAGAGAGGGATGTTTACTAACTATGCAACATTAGTAAACTAGAAGATTATTTGTAAAAATCAATAAAATTTATTATCAATACTCAAAATCTCAAAATCTCAATACTCAAAATCTCAAAATAAATTTCAATGCACAGTTTAATTGCAGGAATGTGAAAGCATAATTTCTTTAATACTTAAAAAATAAAAAAATAAGTTGCAATGCACAGTTTAACTAAATGCATGAATTTTACTTAAAAAATAAAATAAAAAATTTCAATGCACAGTTTAACTAAATGCATGAATGGAATAGAGATTTTGAAAAAAAATAATGAATGAATCTCGAGGTACAATTTACCTAAATGCATGAATCGAAATCCATAGAGATTATAAAACCACTTACATGGTATTATTTGCTCACCACATGTAGAGTTTATTTCATTGAGGAAATCTTTTGATACGAAGTTTTTTTCTTAAGAATTTAAGAAGAAAAAGAAGAGGTTTTGTTCAAGAGTTAAAATGAGGAAGGCAATGTATGCTAGTGTTTTGGTGGTGTTATTGTTTTGTGTTGCTTATGGAGATTTGGAGGGAGATGAAACAGAGTGTGCATCTGCTCTACAAGATTTGACACCTTGTATTGGATTTTTGGAAGGGATGGGAAAAAAACCTTCGAGTGATTGTTGTACCAATGTTAATGGAGTTCGGGCTAGCAATCCAAGGTGTTTGTGTCTTTTGATAAAGGATATATCTGATCCTTCTACGGGGCTAGCTCTTAACCAGACACTTATCATTCAAATGCCCACACTATGTCAAGTCACTGGAAAACTCTCTGATTGCATAGGTTTGCTTTCATGTTCTCTCTATCTTTTAATGGCTGTAAAAATTAGGTTTGATTGTTTGTTGATGTATATTTCGTTTTAAGTAGCTTTGAAAACTAACTTGAAGTATTTGTTTGAGATATATGAATTCTTAAACAAAAATCTAGATTAAAATAATTGATTCAAACAATAGAAATGCACAAATTTTTGCTGATCTAATTTTTTTGTCAATATATCTTTAATGAGATGCTAACAATTAGGTAGGTTGAGAGATCTTAATATTAGCTAACAATTAAGTGCTTTCTTATTTCATAGATATCTTGAATTTAGCTCCATCTTCTCCCGATGCCAAGATTTTTGAAATGGACCCTGCTCCTTTTCCATCACCCTCCACTGGTAAGTCTTTATTAATTCACTATTAATTATTGTGCTATTAATTATTGTGTAGATTAATTAAAGATTAAATTGTAGTTCATATAAAGTTTTATTTTACTTTTGCAGGATCATCACATTCTAAATCCTCACCTTCTAAGTCCAACAGTAACTTGAGTTTCAGGATGCAGCCATGCCTTTGGCTTAGTGGATTTGTTCTTCTCACAACTTCATGGTTTATCTCATTTCAATTGTAGATAAGACCATGAACAATTGTTTAATTGCTTTTAGTTAAAATTCTGTGTCACTTGTATACCCTATTACCATATGAGAGTTTGAGCAACTTGAAAAGAGTCTCATACAAGAATTTTACAACATTTTCTCTTTTATTGTGAATCTCAAACATTTCCTTGTTAGATCTTTACATGGAATAAAAAAGTTGCAATGGAGAATGTTATATCCTTAATTCTGATAAGAGGAAAAGATATTGCAGTATGAGAGCATATGTAATATTAGTAGACTATTATATTAATACAGTTTATTATTTGTGAAGTATATGGCAATGAGTATTCTTAAAGATTGGATTATGGATTCCCTTTCTTAAGGAGTCTATGCATGTGTATATATTTATTAATTTCAAATTGAGATACTATTGGAAATATAATTAGTTAATTTAACTTATTGGAATGATTAGAGATTACTACAATTTTTATGTAGTGGTTGAAGGAAAAATGTTAGATTGTGAGTAGTACAGGTATTAGTAGCCTGTTCAGGTACTCGAGCTACTTCTAGGATTTCTTTCTCAATTAGCTTATAAAAAACGTCACTGTAAAGAATACCCCCAAAAATTGAAGTCAACCTAGTCTCCCACCTTTTTTCAAGTATTTTTTGAATTGGTATCCGCTTTTGAGTATAAATCATTCTCAATTTCAAATGATACTATTTGATAGATTTAGGTTGTGAACAGGAATATACGAATTTCAAACAAGTAGACTTCGGTCTTTTTGTTTTCATAATTTCTAAAAGACACGATATTTACATAGTTTGTTACAGTGACAAGTGATTTGTTCCAGAATTAGCTGTACCAATAATGTTCACAAATGTTGTACACCTGTATCAACATTAAAATGATTGTTCAAGGATGGGATGGTGGGTTAGCCCCAAAATCTGATTAAAAAAATTGAAAAAAAAGAATCATATTTTTTTTATTTTTTTTGAAGTAAAGAAGTTAGTCCTATTTGTAAGTGCAATGTCCTATTTGTAAGTGCAATGTCCTATTTGTAAGTTATATTTGAAAGTATACAGGTAAAATTTATTGTAAATGGATGTGTATAATTACAGTAATTGAAGGATTTGTTTTAGTTAAATTTGTAATATTTGGGTTGATTACACCAATTGTTCCCTACACCAATACTCCAATTAACAGGGGGCCACCAAATCTAGTAATCAGGTTAATACCAATCTATAATTATGCAACAAATCTGATCTACGAGGTGTATAAATAGAAGATGCCCAAAACTATGCTGCGTAGGAAGGTCTGCTTTTCATGGAAACTTCAGCACTTCAACCTACAAATGTTGATAAAGGCTTAAACATAGTCCTGCAAGAATGTGAGAAGGCACCTGATTCTACTGGGAATCTGGGACCTTTTATGATATGAATGTGTTTGTTAAACATTTTAAAGTGTCATGTAAGGCCAGAAGCTTTGATAAAGAAGAGTATAAGAATAAAATCTTCATTGCCAGGTATCCAATACCAGAGAATGTGTGGCTTTGCATGTTGATCCCCTCAAACCCAAATGCAAGGGGATTTGAAGACTTAAAATAATATCCATGGAGTCCTGGGATCTACAAAGCAATGCAAGCCTTAAAGGCTTGAATAATCATAAAAAATAAAGACTCGGATGTATCTGTGAGGGTTTTCTAAGGAAACCAGGTGTTCTGGTCAAATCGCTGAAGAAAGTTGCCCTGCTTTAATTGCATAGAATGAACTAAATTGTTATGACGCGAACTGAACAGTTATTTCTTTTTCAATACATTGTGTATGTCAATATCAGGAAAGTATAAATGCTAATTAACTTGAACCAGCAAGATCTAACTCAGTTTTTCTAAGAGGAAGATAATTAAAAATATGAATACTGAATGATATTGGGGAATTCGGACTTCCTCACTAAAATTCAGGCTATTGAAATTCTCTGACCGAGTCTTTAGCTTTTAGAAACCTATCCTAACTGATTGTATAGAAGCTACTTTCTCTTTTGTTTTAACTGTACCTGTCTTCCATTAATTTGCAACTAAATTTAACCTTGTAAGTTTCTTTGTATACCTTCTTTCCTGAAATATGGCTTCATGGCAGCATCAGTATCTCTTGCAGTTACACAAAATTCCAACTTATTCTACAGAATTTCAATACCCCTGGGACTTCGTGACTTTATCACCCTGAGACCAATTGGCACAGGATTCCCATCCCCAATCACAATTGTCCTAGTGACTATACGGTACAACTAGTAACATAGTAACATAAGGCAAAATCGAGTAAATGCCCGATAAATCCCTGGAATAAGAATCAAGAGAAGTGAAAGAAAAACACACTGATGCCACATATTTTGGCTTCTAAAGGATTCTAAAGAGAGTTGTTAAGAACTGAAATTTATTGTCCAGAAAAGCCTTCTCCCTAACCCTTGTATCAGTTTTGCCTTGCACAGAAGTATCACTGCAAGCTGCTCATTTTTGTGTCGATACACAATTCTGGATATTAGAAAAAATTTAATTTATTGGAGACATGCTTCCAGCTTAATTCAAGCTTGCAGGTTCTGCTCATCTACTCATGAATAAACATCCTTCACCTCTTAAATCTTGCTAATTTTCAAAGTCCAAAATATCCCATTATATATTGTCATTATAGATCGAAGAATCTCCACAACCATCAATTCTCTGTCTATTACAATCCATTTCAGATGATTGCATTGATAACGACAAGGTAAACTGTGAAACTGTCATTATTCAACTTTTAGTTGTTTGCACTTAAATGTGAACATTCCCTAATAAAGGTGCGGACCTATACTACTATGAATTGCTTTGGACTTAAAGATGCAGCTTAGAGATGCTGCTAGGGCCATATCGATTTCAAGCAGAGTATGTTACAGTCTAGGACACAGACAACTAGAAATTTGCCTTTGAAATCCAAAGAGAAATATTATCATAATATTCCATTAGAACTGCTGCAGACGGTTGATTATCACATTTACTTTCAAAGCACTCTGCCTATCAGAAACCAGCAATGTACCTCACCAGCTTATCATTTCAAATTTTCAAATGTTCTTTTCACCAAAAAAATATTTCAGTTCCAATCACCCCTTGGAGTTGAATAGCAGTTTAAGCAATGAAACAGACAAGAACTCTTTCTTCGCACAACAAAGAAAAGGCGTAATGCTTTATACAAAAGTAAAGCATTACAGCTAACAACCTGCTTCATATGTGTACCAACAGGGCTACCAATCTGGAAACAATCCAATTGTACTCATATCTTGCAGACAAAACCAGAATGAGAGCACATATTACTGTTACAGCATAGATATGTTCCTGTGTCAATTTTCTGTTTCATTGTTGCAATCTTTGATTGACAGCAAATCTTTTCTTCTAGAAAAAACTGTATAAAATGCACTGCTTGAATCTTCGTGTGCTTATCACCTTCGCTTTAATAACAGAATGAATGACAACTGCCTTATCTCAATGTTAGATTTACAAAACATTTCCACCATGAAATTATACAAAATGTTGTGCCCCTCTATGCACTCAAATTTAAATGATATTTGATGTTCTGCCATTTTCTGTTGATCCCAATAAAATCTCGAAAGACCATTTTTGGATAAAACGTAAGTGTAATTATGTAGCTACTCCTCTAAAACAATGAATATCCTTAAATTTATACCAATGCCGCTCTTTTGGGTTTTTTATAAAATTATAACATACTTTTCTCCCTTCATACATTGGTCTCTATCATATTCTAACCCTGATATTTACTTCCACAATATATTCAACATTCACTCAAGGCTGATTACTTTTTGAAAAATATCACTTTACCAAATAAAGAGTTCTTATATGCTATAGAATAAAAAGTATGTGTATTGGTCATTTTGTCTTAAAGCATCTTAACTTGCAAGTCAATCTTTAAGAGTTTTTCAAAAGGACACGCCTATGAAAGATACGGCAGAGCCTATTTGACTCTAGGGCATTAATAGGTGTGAATCAAATTAAAAAGAGTCACTGAGACTGAAGGATTGTTAGAGTAAATCATATAGAAAGATACTGACTCCTAATCTACACCCTTGAGCTAAAGGCAGGACAGGTATTATGGAAAATACATGTAAAACCAGGAGTATTTTTTCATTCCATACTTACACTAACCACCACACACAATTAGATAATACGATAGCTCTCAGAATAATATTTTATGATAGACAGGAAGCCTAATGCTATGATAACATCCATAGTGTGGCTTTCAGGTCAAAGATGAATAAACTGCTCATGTTTCCTAAAGATGTATATTTGGCATAATTATGCTTTGTCTAAAGAAACTCGGCCAATTCAAATGATGACAAATTAAATCACATAAATTAGATGCTGGAACAAAATATGCACCGCTCATGCTTAACTTGTGATTGTGAAATCAGGCAAATAAGCCTAACAATAGCATCACAGAAACATGAACATATTGAAAATAGTTAAACTTGTTAAAGTCCAACAAAACAGAAACATTCCCCTAGTGAACATCAAACTATGTCGAGTATGAGATTTAGGCTAGATCGATATGGAAAGTAATGGAAAATCATACTAAGTATTCTTGCTACTTGTGAATCTTGCTAGTTGTATACAAAAGGCAGAGTTGTTTGCAACTATTAAGTATGATGGGGAGCAAATTCCAGGGACCAGCCATAAGGCAATGACAATAACCTATTGTGAGAAAACCATTGGACTTAAGCATGTCATGGTTGAAGAGAAAGCGACATTAAGATTTGATTTTCAAGTTAGAGCTATGCAGCTTGGGGGAAAAACTCCAACACAGAACAAGACAGTAATGGTTCCATCCAAGAGAAAGATGTTTTCCGAATTGATTTAAATTTTAAGCTATGGGGTCTGGGGGACAAACTACAATACAAAACAAGACATTGCTGCCTCCCAAAGAGAGGCAACTTTCTTTGAATTGAAACTTGAAAGGGATCTACCTTCTCACCAAGTCGTTTCTGCTACTGATCCATAAAAGAAAAGGTCAAGGAAATGAACTTTCTAACCATTTCTCTCTTAGAAAATGTCTAATCAATAAATCTCAAGAAAGATGCATAAAAAATGATGAACAACAACATTGTGAGCTCAACAACTAGCTATGTCTTCATTTGTGCAGTATAAATATGTTAACCAGAAGTAAAGCTAATAAGTATTGACCATAGAGCCCGTTTCTTAGGGCTGAGAAGCACTGACTTCTAACAACGTACATATACAGTTCTCTCTGGCTCCATGGTTTATGCAGAGTAGGGTTTTACTATAAACTTCTAGATTCATATTCCTAGAGTATTTTGCTCCAGAAGGTGTTAATAATCTAATCTTTGGGAATTGGCCCCCGTACAAAATAATGCATGTAGCTTTTTTCATAACCAAAAACTAATGTTAGAGGGACTGCCAAACATTTTAAAAAAATCCTTGATACCGAGAATTTGTTCAAAATTCAATCTTCAACAAAAGCTAAATTTTACAAATCTCACGCTCATGCCCTCAGATCTCCACTTTCCAACAAACTACAAACTTATTCTTCAGATGTAAAACCTCCTCACGTTCAGTTTAGCAAATACCTCAAACCTAAAAAGTTGTTCAAATCACAATGAAAGCTAGAGGTCACAAATCTCGTGCTTGAACCCTTGCAATTTTTTCTACAAATATTTCCAATTATAGATAAAGTTATTCGGTGAATGTTAAATCTCCATAGATCAGTCCATTCATTCGGTAGACCTAAATCCTTCAAAGTGCCTGGAACCAAATAGTTGTCCAAAACCTAATGAAAGCTAAAAGTTTCAAATCTCACAACCTTGTCAAAGCCTAAACCCTTGCAATTTCACCTAAAAAAATATTCCAATAATAGATAAAGTTATTCATGGGAAGTAAACACTCCACAGGTTCATCGTGTATACTTATGCCCTTCAAACTCTATAATATAGAACCTTCAATGCTGCCTATAAGTCCTCGTAAACCAGGGAGAAATAAAGATGATTTTCAGACTGTAAATGCTCACCAAGATACTCATACATGCCGCAAAATCAATAAAAAAACATGCTTTAGAACTTTAACAAGTGATGGGGCTCAAATTAATCAACAGAGTCTTACAATCAACAAATAACCAATCGGTGAACCCAAATTCATCAAATGCCTGACATTTCATTTCTTCTATAACTGCACTTTACATTACTGATGAAAAGAAAATAATGTAAAACCTTTGAACTCATAAGAAAACATTAAATTTATACTTTATATTTGTTTTCGTTTCAGCAGTCTTAATACAACAATTTTCTCAGCCCCTACAACTAAGAAGACATTACCATTATAGACAAAAGCAAGAACCAGGATTCTTCCAGCATCACAAATGGAGAGTAGATGAGAATTAGACAGCTGTAATAATTTCACCACTTGTCTCCTTACACTCAAACCACCTTAAGCTACACTTTTATCTTTTCTAGAATAAGAAAAAAATGATTGCTCATTTCATGCTCCAATTTTTGTTTTTGTTGAAGTTCCTTTTTGGACTTCATTTTTCACTCTGCATATGCCGCTACTGTAGATTCCCTGCACCAGACATTATGTTCTGCAGTCTACAAGGATTATTCTTATTAAAAGAGCATTAATTAAGATCAAAATAGTGGTAACAAAATATCTGCAGTCTACATGGATTTTTTAATTAAGATTAAAATAGTGGTATCTTATTGTATCTGATAATATTTTTGAGATGAATGTTTAAAATAATATGGCATTAAAAGAGGGAATTTAATTTTTGTTCATGTTTTAATTATCATTTATTGAATTTTATTAATTAAAATTCCACTAAAAAAATCATTTAGAAGGTCAATAGCCAACCATTGATATATTTAGTGGGTGTGGGAAAAAGTTAGTACATAGATCGAACGTGCAAATTTATTGGCAGTAATAACAATAGTACATGGGGTACTTATTAGATCAATTATGCAAATTTTTTGGTGGTCAAAGGCAATAGTTAACGAGTAATAGATAATGTAATAACTATATAGAAAAAAGATGGAGCGGCGAAGAAAGGACGGGCTCGGCCCTCGAGGCAGAAACAAGGGTTTCTGGGGAAATGGATTTGACAAGCGCGAACCCAGACACCCGTGGTTCCCACCGGGCAGGCGTGGGGGTGCTGGAGGGCGTGCGGCTGACAGGACTTGGCTGGAATAGTCAACTCAGGGCCCGCAATACTCTAAATGGGGCACAACGAAACCTTATTTTGGCCAGAGAGATGGGATTAAAAAAAACCAGTGGACAAAGTGTGGAAGCAAAAAGTTGATGGGTGTGGTCCGTCGTTGACAAAGGAGGTGCAGGAAACAACAGACAACCGTACAATAAATGTACGCATCGATTCAGAAACATGGAAGAGATCGGTTGAAATGCTAAAAGCCACTACAACATTTGGGGTCAAATTTTGACCCCAATTTGCGACGGCACCACCATTTGTATGTTATTTTTGTGTTTTTTTTCCAAGTGCCCCCAACACTGTCGTAATATCGACTCCCCAGTCGTAATTGCGACACCCTCGTGATTATAAACAAAAAAAAGGCTCATTTCTAATTTACCGTGATCGCATACCATCGTGCACGAAGAGGGCATACTGTGGAAGTTGATTGGCATCTTGGTATATGGAAGCCACGACTTGAGGTAGGCATTCGAGCTTTGTCTTCTCATTAACTCAATTTCATTTTGATGGCATTTGTTGATTTAATGGCACAATATGAATGTTAATACTGTAATTATTTACATCTTTGCATTTGGAATGCTTGATGACCCGTGAGCTTTGAGAGCTAGGGCATCATTGCTATTACCTTCAAGCTGGCACTGTGTGAAGTGTTTGATCTCTCTTTATTTGTTTTGTTGTTGATATTCACTATGTGGTACTCCCCGTTTATGATCATTTCATGAGGAAATGTCTTGATGGCTCGCGGGCTACAGGCTAGGGCATCATGCATTGTTTATTAGCTCACTGTTTAATATTGGCATTGTTTATATCTTTGCATATGGAATGCTTGATGACCCGCGATCTTTGAGAGCTAGGGCATCGTTGCTATTACCTTCCAGGCATTGTGTGAAGTGTTTGATCTCTCTTTATTTCTTTTTTTGTTGATATTCACTATGTGGTATTCCCTGTTTATGATCATTTCATGAGGAAATGTCTTGATGTCTCGCGGGCTGCAAGCTAGGGCATCATGCATTGTTTATGAGCTCACTTTTTAATACTGGCATTCGTTTACATCTTTGCATTTGGAATGCTTGATGACCCGCGAGCTTTGAGAGCTAGGGCATCGTTGCTATTACCTTCAAGGCATTGTGTGAAGTGTTTGATCTCTCTTTATTTGTTTTGTTGTTGATATT
>MU218427.1:448314-465318 GCA_018584345.1 Thuja plicata | reverse complement strand
AACTAAAGATCAAGGTCAAGTTGTAAACCTTGGATCTAGAGTTAACTTGCGAAGCGTGAATCAATAATAGAGCTAAAATCTAGTATAAATAGATGTTCGATCAATTGTGAATTATGGATTCATTGTTTTTGATAGCCGCGAAGAGCATCTAAGGACTAGAAGGCAGAATTCATGCAAAGTTCAGAAATAGATCACACCAGTTATCAAGAACACACAGAGGCTACCAACGTGCAGAGAAAGGTATTATTCAATCATGAAAAGATGATTACTCATAGATAGGAAGCTTTATTGGATCTGTTATCAACATTTAGAGATTGCATACATCATCAGATCAAAGACTTATGTAGTTGCATTCTAACAAGTGCATCACATCTAAAACCCTTTTGTAGAAGGTGGACTTAACTGTTCTTTACAAATCTCTTAACAGAGTGCACACTTAACAGTGTTGCTAAAGCTTCAAACGAAGTAGATCTTAACAGGTCTCCACTGTAATACTCCTAACAGGGTAGGTCATCAGAAGTGACCAATTGTAAGCCTTTACCGGCCCCTTCTTATCTGTAGATAGTGAAGTCTTGTGGGTAACAATCCCCACCACAGTTTTTACTTTCTAACAGGATTTTTCTGCGATATCATATCTTGTGTCATGTGTTATCTATTTTCATGAATGTTTCTTGTATGGTTACATATTAAAGAACTTATATTATGATTGTATATACATAAATAAAGATGAATAGTTAGATAAGAGAATTTACAAACTAATGACAAAGGGTTAATGGGCTAACCAAGAAAAGTTTTAGAGAGACTGATTCACCCCTCCCCTTTCAATACTACAGTCACAATATAATTCCAACAATTGGTATCAGAGCTAAGTCTCTTTTTTGAAAAGCTTAAAGACTTAAGAGAAAAGATCAAAGCAATGGAAAACTATAGACTGGATAAGACTATTAAGAATGAGCAATTACAGATGCAGATTAACTATGAGCAGTATAAAGAGGCGAGAATCAACTTGAGAAAACTTCTTGATGAAAGAATGATTATGGCAACTAGGCTGAATGAAAAGGACTACAAAGAATCAGAAATACAAGATTACTTTGATTCAGTAGAATCAACATCAAGTAAAGCATCAAACCAATCAGATGAAAAGATCACAAGTCTACATGAGGCCAATCAACATCTGACTGAGCAATTGAGAATGTTGCAAATCGGTCAAGAGACTCAAATGGTGAAAATGATTCATGTCATGAATGATGCAAGAAAAGCTGAAAATGAAAGAACACTAGCCATTGATGATAGGAGGAAAATAATAGAGAACCTGCAAGAAAAAGAATCAGAGATTCAAAGACTTACTGAGCATCACCATGAGATTACCAATCAGATTATTCTTATGAGTCAAGAGGCAAACAGACTAAATACAGAACTCATTGAAAGAATACAGATCATTGGTGAGCTAAGAGAAGAGAATGAAAAATTGAAGCATGAAATCAAAGTCCAGAATCAACACAACGAATTGATCAAGAAAGCTGAAGATAGCAACAAAAGGATGCATGATTTTCTTGATGGACAAAGAAGAGTCAACTACACAGGATTAGGGTACAACGAGAATGGTGAATCTTCTAATCAACCAGATCAAAGGAATGTTTTCACAACCCCAAGATCCAAGAAGCTGTCATGTAATCACTGTGAAAAACCTGGCCACACCTCAAACGTTTGCAGAAGAAAAATGAAAGGTATTCCTCAAGCACAATCTACTTTCATTGGTAATTGTTATAAATGTCAAAAGAAAGGACACAAGGCACATGAATGCAGATCCAAAGTGAAAAATCCAAAAAGGAAAACCTACATGGACAAGTACTGTCCTACCTGCAAGATGAATGGGCACATACATGATGAGTGCTGGAAAAAGAACAAGACCTGGAAACCAAAAGAAACTGATAATAGCTACAAACCAACAAGAGTAGGTAACTCATATATTTGGGACTATAACACATGGGTAAACTGCACAACATGTGGAAGGTATGGTCATATTGCTGCCAACTATATGAGAAAGTGGACCAAAAGGTCAAGAGTTTGGACCAATCCAGGTATGGCATGTTTACACTGTCATAAGGTTGGATATTTGATAAAATATTGCAAAGACCGACTGACAGATACAAGTACTCATCCCAATGGAAATGCCATTGATGACATCAAGAGAATGAGAAACAAGATGTGGGTAAAAGCCACAAACACTGAAGGTGCTGGAACAAGCAATACAAATGATGACACCATATCCAACGGATCTGGTGGCATCACTACATCCAACTAAGATGCACAAGTAAGTATGGAACTGCATTGTGAAAAGTTATATTATGCATCGGTTCCATTATACATAGTTCATATTGTAACATTAGCATGAATAAAAGATGCAATATATTGTTATTTGTTAAAATGTTGAAAAATAATATCATCAGTTATTGGGTACAAATGTGCATCGGTGAACACACACAGAAAAGTTAGCACTACTTATCGGAATGTATCGGTCATTACACAAACACCAAGTTGCTAAGTGTAAACCGATGGACATCGGTGAACCTTAAGGCAACAAAAGCTGTCTTCGCCACTTTACCGACCATCATCAGTGAAGTCACCAAAGTTGGTAGCGACCCCAACGCTTTGTAAAAACACTGAAGATGTTATGAATGCCTCTACCGACGAATTCAGTCTTTGCATACCGACAAGTTGGTGAGCATTAATGATAACTTAGGGCACAAAAGTTATAAAAATCCTGACAGGTGAACTCATTTTCGCACCTGTGATTTTCGAGCAGAGAAAAGTAGAGCAGAGAAATTTCAAACAAAAATTGAAGAGCAACCTCAGTAAAGACTTAACACGTCTCAGAGGATTCACAGGCAATCATAGAGACTCAGTAAGTAACCACATTCACCAACCGCACTGTTTGATTTATGAGAAACCCTAAATGTTTGCAACGCGATGGCATCAACTTCTAGAGCTGAAAAGATTAAGGAAGATAAGAAGAAAACATTCAAACTTATCAACAGAGGCTCTTGTGCTAAACCCAAATACAAGCTGCACCCAGAAATAGCATCATAACCTGACGATTCTAGAGCATTTTCCAAAATCCCACCTAGGGTTTTGCTGGTAGAGGACGTAAGGTCCTATATACACTACAAGATATTGGAAATAGGAGATCTAGACCTAGATAATGCCTACAGGGCACTGTGTGATGAAGCTGGAAACCTCAAAGATGAGCACAAGCATCTAGAAGTGAAAGGACTCACAAATGCACTGCATTTTCCCAAAGTTCTCAAAATAGAATGGATAAAGATTGTTCTCAGTAGAATGCACAAAAAGACTCTATGGCTTAATAAGCCAAATCCAATAAAAAAGGATGTTATTCACACAGTTACTGGTTATCCTACGACCGATAAACCACAAGCTCACAAGCACCCATCCCTGGCTGAAGTGGAAAAACTGACTGGTGCTAAATCAGACAAAAGAGCACTCAAGGTCAACACTATCACCGACGTAGAGCTGAAGTTTGGAGCATGTGTTGTTGGATATAAAATATTCTAGGCAAGCAGAATGAATAGCATATCAAGCACTGCTATGAGCACAACATACAAAATCATCAAACAAGGAAAGAATGGATCTTGCAGAGATCTTGTTACATCAACTAGAGGAGAACATGTGCACTATAAGATCTTCAAGGACAAACACTTGTAAGTTTGGTTCCCTCATAATGTGCATATTCTTTTAATTTGAAGAATACTTTCCTTCAATAGGAAAAGTTGTATGGGACACAAGCAGACCTATAACCATTCATATAGGTGAATTCATAGAATCACTAGGAACAGATTTTGATAATGTAATGCATGAGTATTTCAAAACCGTTAAGGAAATGTTGCAAACTAGAACAAGGATTCCTGAAAATATGATAGAGGAACACAAAGAGAATATATGTTTCATGGTAGATACTGATTTCATGTATATCTAAACAGTAGTACCTAGTAAGTCATGGCTTTCATGGTTAGAATATGAAATCAAAACAGGACAAGACAATGAGTGCATTGAGGCACTACTAAATGAACCAGTGGACAACAAGCAACAAAGATTTGGCACCTATGAAGAGGCCAAACAAAAGATTAAAACAAATCTTGTTATCAAGAAAGTTGTAAAACAATCAAGCAGAATGGTGAAGAAACTGAAAAAGAAATTGAATGTATCTTCTGAAGGTGTAGAGGAACAAGAGGGTAAGGAGGAAATCACTGAGGACTAGTTACCCATCGGTGATACAACAGAAGAAAATGAATCAGAGGAAGAATAGTCTGATTCACCACCTCCTCCTCCACCTAAGAAGTCAAGAACGAGGAGTTAGACAGAAAAGGATGCAAATCCTTCTCCCATGGTAAAAGGAAAGGTGTATAAGAGGAAACCTGACACATGAAAGGGAAAAAAACCAGTTGGGAAACCTACCAAAAGGAGGAAATTTGTTCAGACAAATGAGGATCTAGAAGACTCAGCTATGGATGAAGCTGATGTAGAAATACAAAAGGAAAAAGAACCTTTGGTTCCAACAGCAATTGAGAAAATATGCAAGAGCATCTCAAAATCCCAATCTATTTTTTATCCTAACATAAGGAAATGGTTAAAATTCAGTATAGAGGATCAAAATAAGATTGAAGAAGCAATAATTGTTAAAATGTGCAAACATCACTATGTTCCAATAGAATTCTCAGAATATGATGCTCCCAAAGAACTATCACAGAGATTATTAGCTAGATGGACATTTGCACTACATCAAGAAAAGGAGATAAGAGAAAGAGTACTTGTTACTCTTATGCCTCCTAATTCAACAAAGGAAGAAATTGCTGAGATGATGAAGAAATATGAAAAAGAGTTCTCACCAAAAATGAGAGCATATGAATTTCTCAGGGGAAAGCTAATTGATCTTGATCAGAATAGCATTAAGAAGTGGCGCAAGATACTCAAAAATCCCACTAAGGAAGCTAGCCTGGAGAAAGAACCCATCACCATCAAAGATATACAAGATGACTCATCTGTTGAAATGGATAAAGAAGAGATTGATCCAAAAGGCCCAAAAGATACTGATATTTTAGATGAAGAATGGCTAGACACTACTCTTGACCACACTCAAAGTGAAGAGAGTCAAAATCCACCAAGTCCAATTCACATTGACTTGAGTAAAGATGAAGAAGTTACCAAGGATGACTTGACAATAAAAGGTAATTTAGTTGATGATATAAATGATGAATCATGGTTAGAAAAAATTATCAATGACACTACAGGAAAAGACCCTGCAGTAGAATTACAAAAAGATGAAGATATAAATATTGCACAGGGCAATACCGACAGACAGGATTCAACTATTGACACTACAATAGTCAATATACTGAAAAACATGAATATATTAATCGATGCTATTGATATTCAATCAAGTCAGGACAAATCATCTAATAAAGATGATGATATACCCAAGGACATGGGTAATGATGAAAACAAAGATGCATCCAATACTCAAAAGGATACCGATACAGAAATAAAAGATGCAACTGATACTCAGCAAGAAGTGTCTAATGAACAGAACAAAGAAGCAGATAACAAAATAGAGGAGACATTGAGAAAGGGTGAAGAAAAGGATAAGAGTGAAGAAGTCAAGCAGGATGAAAGCTCAAAACAAAAAGCAGATATATCTGTTGATACACCTAAGGCCAATGAGGAGACATCTTCACAAAACCAGTAGGTGGACTCAAAATAGAAACAACAGGACGCTTCATCTTCTCGACCCTCACCTACCAAGTCAACCCAATCTCAATGTTTACAAATGGTAGTACATCAATCTGCCACCCAGCCAAAGAAGAAGAAGAAGAAATCATTGAAGAAAGATATCTTGGCTGTCACAATGGATGAAGTAATAGAAGTCCCGAACTGGGATATTACTACTTTTGATACAGATAAAATTTAAGAGTTTGGAGTGCTATGTCAAAGAAAATCCATTCAGAAGAAAATGATACAGGAACACAGGGAAGAAATGACACTTGACAAGGCAAGAGATATTCTACAATAACTTGTTCCTGAGGTGAAACTTGAACAAAATGCTACAGTTAAGGAGAAAATAGTTGTTCTTACCAACGTCATCACAAACCAGAATGTAGATGTCAAATAAGCAATGGAAGAACAAGCAGAGAAAAAGTATCAATACAAGTTAATTGACAAGATCAACCAAGAAGTGGAAGTGAACAAGGTAAAGCTCTCTGAACTAACTGATCAATCAGAGCCAATGATTGCTGAGGCAATTACCTTAGTTCAAAAGATGTGCACACTTGAAAATTTTACAAAAGAAAATAGTGACAAGTTAGCAGAAATAGATTCTAATGTCACAACCAGTGCACAAAGCCTAACCTCAAATGCAAACGGTATCAAGGCGCATCATGACAAATTCATTGAGACTAACAGGCTAAGGCAAGAAATACGGGATGCTGAAACATAATTAAGAGGTGAGATTACCGAACTACAGGCACACATCTTGCCTAATCTTACTATTCTACAGTAGCATATTTCTGAAGAAAGAAACTTAATTGCAACCCCAGAGATGTCTATAGTAGACAACATCTATGATATACACGTAAGGATATCACTTGAGCACATGGCTCTAGAAATGCTGAAGGATAAATGGGAAAAGATGATGGAGGAGATCAAGTCCTCACATTCCCACCTTTTTGACAAGTTGTAAGTACCTTTTCCTTTATTATCAAAAAAGGAGGAATAGAAATGTATGTATATTGTATGTACAGAAGGAACAGATATGTACAGATAGTTATGTACAATTATCAATCAAAAAATACAAAACAAAATGTATATATACTTACACTTACCAGCATATACATAGGGGGAGTCATTCAAATGACTAAGGAAGAAGTATACACAGGTGTACATACTAATACATTCAGTATGATTGCACATATCATATTTTTTATACTAATGTCAAAGGGGGAGATTGATGACATTAAAGTTTTCCATTAGTACACTTAGTGAAAAAAATTGACAGAGATCATCGATACAAGAATAACCGGTGGAAAGCAAAGCATACGTGACAGAACAAAGTGTCACAAGAAAATGCTAAGTATGGAATTAACTGATGAACACTGACAAGTGTTGTACCGACGAAGTAAACAGGACATCACCAATGATACAGTTTTGAGAATAAAACCGACGGAACAGAAAAGGCATACCCTATGAATAGTTCAAGAAAGGATCATCGACGGTAAAGAAAACTGACAGACTGACAGACCAGCCTAACCATCAGAACTGACAGTCAGTTAGAGAACCCGCAAATAGTGGATCTGACTTTTACACGTCAGATAAAGCATTATAATTCTATTTATAGCGTTTTAATTTATTTTAAATCATTACTTGAGGGTCAAGAAAGCATAATGTAAATGTTTTAAAGCATCCTAATGGATCAAAAACATATCTAACTAAAGATCAAGGTCAAGTTGTAAACCTTGGATCTAGAGTTAACTTGCGAAGCGTGAATCAATAATAGAGCTAAAATCTAGTATAAATAGATGTTCGATCAATTGTGAATTATGGATTCATTGTTGTTGATAGCCGCAAAGAGCATCTAAGGAGAAGAAGGCAGAATTCATGCAAAGTTCAAAAACACGTCACACCAGTTATCAAGAACACACAAAGGCTACCGACGTGCAGATAAATGTATTATTCAATCATGAAAAGATGATTACTCATACATAGGAAGCTTTATTGGATCTGTTATCAACAATTAGAGATTGCATACATCATCAGATCAAAGACTTATGTAGTTGCATTCTAACAAATGCATCACATCTAAAATCCTTTTGTAGAAGGTGGACTTAACCATTCTTTACAAATCTCTTAACAGAGTGCACACTTAACAGTGTTGCTAAAGCTTCAAACAAAGTAGATCTTAACAGGTCTCCATTGTAATACTCTTAACAAGGTAGGTCATCAGAAGTGACCAATTGTAAGCCTTTATCAACCCCTTCTTATCTGCAGATAGTGAAGTCTTGTGGGTAACAATCCCCACTGCAGTTTTTACGTCCTAACAGGAGTTTTCTTCGATATCATATCTTGTGTCATGTGTTATCTATTTTCATGAATGTTTCTTGTATGGTTACATATTAAAGAACTTATATTATGATTGCATATACATAAAGAAAGATGAACAGTTAGATAAGAGAATTTACAAACTGATGACAAAGGTTTAATGGGCTACCAAGAGAAGTTTTAGAGGTACTGATTCACCCCTCCCCTCTCAGTACTACATTCACAATATAATTCCAACAATGAATGTATATATTTCTCCTCTTATCGACGAGTTGTTGGTGTTATGGAATGGTTTCACTATGTATGACATCTCTAGACCAATTGGACAAAGACAATTTCAATTCCGTGCAATGCTTGTGTGGACAATCCATGATGCCCCAGGGTTGACACATTTTATGGTATGTTATGGTGAATTCTAGTTCTATGCGATAATTCTAATTCTAAAAACTAACATATTTAATCCATTTGTATCGTTATCTTGTATGTCTTCAAACAAAGGGAAAATTTTCATATCCATTGTGTGGTCCAAAGATGAAATCTCGTCATTCCAAAAGTTTAAGAAAGCAGGTGTTTGATGAGTATAGGCACTTCCTCCCCAGAAATCATAAGTATCGAAGTGCAGAAAAAAATATTTTCAATGGGAAAGAAGAGACTACATCAAAGCCCCGAAGAATGACACCTCACATATGGCAGTTGGAATATAATAGAATTGGAGGTAATATCATTCCACCTAATGGTTGATGTTTGGATAATTATGTAGATGGTGATCTTGAAGGTCGTGAAGGCATAATTGACCAGCTTCCAAAGGGACTAAAATGTTATCCCAGAGAATTTAGTAGGCTTCCCTACTATGAACAACTACAAATTATGCATTTATTTGATAATATGCATATTGGAAAGAATGTAACCAAGACACTATGAAAAATATTGAATGGAAGCCGTGACAAAGAAAAACTTGGCAAAATTTGTAGTGACATTCATGATTTCAATCATGCAATGAAAAATATCATTGAATCAAATAGCAATAATGGAGACAGGATTAATGAAAGTGCTCTTCCTTGGTTATTAACAGAGCAACAAAGTAATACCATAAAAGAATTCATACGCAAAATTTGATTTCCTATAGGATTTGTTGTAAATATAAGCAATGTCATATCAAAGAACAGTGATTTTGGGTCAGGGATGAAAACACATGATTAGCATACCTTCATCAAGGTAAGTCACAGTCTTTTGTATTTACAATAAATTTGTGTAACTGCATTCAATTTTCATTGTATGAAATGATCAGTTGACAATTGTTGTAGTATTTGCTACCCCTATCGCTCCCAGAGAACTTCGAGAATAATATCAAAAAAGTGATATATGATCTTGGAAAATACATGAGGTAAGCAGTGATATTTGTTCAATATATAAAACAATAATATCAAACAAGTAATATATTGTAAAGTTTTGTAATTATTTATTTTTGTGTCTTCAATCCCTTGTAGGTGGTTGTCATCTAAAGAAATCCATAAAGAAGATATAAAATATGGGAAGAAAAGAATTCCTCACCTAATGTGTGAAATGCAAAAGTGTTTACCTTCAACCTTTTTCAATGTACAAGAACACTACCTCATACACTAAGTTGAGGAGATTAAATTGTGTGGACCTATATATGCTAGGTCAATGTGGATGGTTGAGAGACACTTAAAATTTTTATAGGGTTTGGTACGATAGAGAGCACGTCCTGAGGGTTCTACGATTGAAGGATATATGGTATACCAGATGATGGTGTACGTTACTCAATATCTTCCTAATATTGCAGCAAAATCCCATATAGATTGCATTTGGGATCTCGAATCCATTAAGAAATTCAAAGGGGAGTACTTGGTGGGCAACGGTAGATTTAGGAAACTGAAAGGTAATAAATTATGAGATGTTATTGTAGTTAATTAATTCTTAATCTTCAAAATAAATCTGTTGTAACTGATCATCTATTTACTTTTGTACAGTTGCTAAAGAGTGGGATGCAATACATTTGTTTATTGCAAACAATCAAGATTGGATGACGGTATGGATTGAACGATGTCAACATTATGGTCATAGGTTAAAATGGGAATTTGTGTCTTCATTGATTATACAAACTCATCGTAATGGAAATCCCAATGTTACACAAAAGGAAATAGATTTAGCATATGGTTTAAGAGATCGCCAGGTACTTATAAATTTGTTAATCAACTGTATGTTTTTCCATTCATGATGCAATAATTTATACATGTTTGAAATTATTGTAGGTGAAACACCACAAGGCTATGTTCTGCAATGGTTATAAATTTTGCATCAAAAAATTGGATGACACGAAGAGAACTTGTGATTCTGGGATAAGTGCAGTCTTCCAGGTGACCAATATTTCATCTAAAAATGACTTAGATCCTCGAGAGTCGCAAAATTGATACTATGGTATTTTGGTTGATATACTGGACTATGACTTTAATTGCTTCAAATTAGTTCTCTTCGTCGTGAAATGGTACATACTACATCTCAATCAAAATGATCCTGATAGAACTATTATTGAACATGCCAGTGGATTTCCAATCATTAATACAAGGTTGTTTGAGCCAGTTGGGGAAGAGCCCTATGTTCTTCCAAGCCAATGTGAGCAGGTATTTTACTCGAAGATTCCACATAAACCAGGTTGGTCATTTGTTGTTAGACATGATCCAAGAGGAAGGTTGATAAAGTATAATGTGATGGAAGAAGAAGATACCAAGGAAGAGGAAGAAGTGGATGATGATGTAGATGATGATCACGATTGAGAGTTAGTCGAAGAAGAAGATGACGATGATGTTGCTACTGATCATGATGATGATGAGGATGATGATGACGATGACGATGACAATGATGATGATGATGATGATGATGATGATGATGATGAGGACGATGACGATGATAGTGGTGGTGATGATGTCATCGACGACGATGATCTTGATGATGAGATGGATGAAGAAGAATATCAATGATATGAATAAAATTAATGTACAGTTATGCCAGATGTTTGGCATGTTTTAGCAATTGTTTTGGGTTAAAATCTACACTCTTTACACTAATATGCTTAGGGTTTCATATTAATGGCATTTTTGGTTTATCGTGAATATCTAATTAACTATCTTATTCACCTTGTTTTATATGTCCTACTTATATCTTTGATATTTTGTTAAGAGAAATTTCATTCTAAAAGAGTGTATTTAATCTCTAAATACTATCTTATGGGATTTCCTTCTGATAATTTTCTATTTCCTTGCACATCAATAATGTTAAATCACAGGGGATTCTCTTTGTTCCCTGCAATGGAGTGAGCTAATTCTGAAAGTATAAATAGATAATTTTAACAACATATAATGTACTTCACAAGATGTAATAAAAACTATGGAGTGAACTATGTTTTTCTGATTATATAACTATTATCTTTTGTCATGTATCCCACAGAGTCTCATGGATTGTCAGGTATAAGTCAATACACACGATAGAGATTAATGTCTTTTACCATTTGTAAAATATCTCTCTCATTGCCACTTGTCTCTCTCATTTCATGAAGTGCAGGTATGAGAGAATAGGTATTTTTCAGATATGTCTTCCTTGAGCGAGGAAAATGTAGGAATGGAAGAAGAAAGCGAGACATCTAGTATGTCTAAATCAAGGAAATTGACTCGAGGTCAAAAGATCAGAAATAAATTCAATAAACACATGGATTTTTTCCTTGCTCAAGGGGGGTCGTGTTCTTATGATGATGAGAGCAAAGGTGACTCTGAGGTGCACTTTAAGTACAAACATCTACAAAAACAATGGGTCCCCGATGAACTTCCTTCAATAAACACTGATTTTTGTGTTAGAGAGATGATATATAGCATAGCACCGTCTTCAATACATGGTTTGGGCCTATTTTCCATGGATGGCATAAAGGTCTCTTACAAAAAAAATTTCAAATTGATAGAGTATGTCGGACCTTGTTATGATTACAATAGTTGGATGCAGATTGTTAGATATAAAAAAACTATGTGTAGGTATGGACTCGCGGAAAATTATATACAACAAAAAGTCAGTGAACAAAGTAAAACAGTAGCTATATACATTGACAGAAGGCCAAAAGCATCAGGGAATATTGTAGGTTTTATAAACAATACACGACCTGTGTCAACTAAGAAGCAACCCAATTGCATATATGAGGCGCGCGAGGGAAATTGTGTATTTCTATGTGTGATCAAATCAATATGTTGAGGTGAAGAGCTGCTTGTCGATTATAATTTGAATTGCATAGATACATGTAAACCCACTATCATGGACGAGGTGGTATGCACTATGCACCATTTAAAATTGTTTAAAAATTAAAAAAACTCTCTTCTTTTAATTGAACACATGTTTTAACATTTCTCAATAATTTTTAATTTTTGAAATACAGGGCTATAGTATGGATCAACAACCACACGATATGCACAACAATGATGGTTCTCATGGGACTTCTTCTTCCTATTAGGTAAAACTCATTGTTGTTGTACAAATGCACATACAAGAAAAATGTTAATGCAAATTTTTTGTTATGTTTTATTATTCACTAATATTTTGGATAGATTTTAAATAAAGTGCTAATAATATTTCTCTCACAAACGAGTGCTGAGCTGAAAAAGGGAAATGAACAAGTAGTCCATGAGGACCCGCAGGATGAGCAAGATCCATTCATTGTTGATTTTTCATCAGACGTTGATCCTGTGGTTGCATTGCAAAAGGTCCTTCGTGCAATTTCAAGAGAGTTAACTCGATTGGCAGATATTCAACCTCAGACTCCTGAAATAATGATGAGAGAGGATGATTTGGCTCACCGTGTTCAGACTTATATAGTAAGTATTAATGTAGTTTTTAATTATAACAAAATTACAATAATGGTTTTTATAGTATACTCTTTTATTTATATCATTAACTAAAATACATATGTGTTATTTTTACAGAGGACACTAAAAAGATTTAAGAGTCGTGCCCCAGATGCAGATACTTCAGGCGGTTCAAGTAGATCGCATGTTCTATCATCCACTTGTGTTTTTTTGAACAATATTTTTATTTAATAGCTCTAACAATCTTGTCCATGGTTGTCCATATTTTCATGTTATGCTCTAACAATCTTAATTTTCAGCACCTACTATTGATCCTATGTTCACTACGCCACCTATTATGAGGATCAGAACCACAAAGGTACTGCCGCCTGCAATGTCAGCAACACGTAGCTTGGCCACATATGCGCTGGCAATGCCCATTATTGGTAAGTAGATTCATCTTTTTCTCTCTCATTTATCATGTGTTTATTTCACTTCAACTATTCTTTCTTAGGGGGCATTTTGCAATATAGGATTCATTTTATGTATGAGGCGATGACCAAATTCTTGGATGTACTCGTGTTAGATGTACGGGAACAATAGAGAATTGTGATAAATTGCTCATGAACATTGAAGATGGACTTCCCGTGAGAGTAGCCCAGCTTCCAAGTACTTTAAAGATTGATCCTTTCTTTTACTATACAATATTATACTCATAATGTAATGCACTAACCCCTTGCGCAGTCCCTTGCAATAACTAATAATCTTGTTATTATTTTGCAGGGAATAATCTATTTTATGAAAAACTTAATGATGAATGTTTGCTCATTTTCGGGCCGACCATACGCACATGGTATCATATTTTGATTTCATTGCTAGATCAGATTTCCTTTCATCCCTTTCTTCAAGTATATTAAAACGTAGCTTCACTTCATTTATGAATCTAACAGTTTTTTCTCTTAAAAGGTGGCAATCACAAGATTAAGAGTTAAAGGATAAACTCATTGACTCTATGATAACACTTTTTGGACCCAATGCCTTTCAAAGACTTAGGATCCTTGAGAAAGCGGGGCTAACTTTGAATTATATTAGGGACAACTAAAGGACCCAAATAGAACACAACCCTTATTACGAGTGCCCCCCTACGTTCTTATTAATGAGTGGGAGAATCTTAAAAAGGATGCATTTCAGAGATGCGCAAGACATGATGGAGATATAGTTTCACCCGAGGAAAGAAGGTACATGATAATCTTAATAATGAAATTATGTACTATTTACTCTTTGTACTTATGTGATCTAACATATTTCAAACATCACACAGGTTTCCTGATACATCAAAGGCAACAAAAGGAAGAAAACAAAAGCACGGGCAACACAAGCTCGGCTCGGGTGGATATTCAAAACTTCCTGCATGAATTGTAAGTAATAGTAAAAGAGCAACCGTATGCAAATATTTATAAATTGCAATCAATTTACTTTTGATGAAATTCACTACGTACAATAAAAATGTAGGCCTTGGAATTCAAACAAAAGATTTCAGAAGAGGACAAGAAAGTAGGCTACAAACAAGGCTATACAGTCGTGGCTGAACGATTTCGATCAAAGAGTACGCAATGTTCTTCTGGTGGGTCTGTCGAACAGGTAAATAAGCCAATTGATTTTTATTTCAATTTGAATCCTTTACCAATTACTCTATTTGATGTTAAGTTCCAACATAAAGTGAATATATTTTTTTTAAGTAAGGAAACAACGATTATATATTTGTTTAAAACTTTAAAGTGATTATATTTATGTGTACTAAATTAAATGATTAACATTTCTAAGTATTTGTCTTGTATTTATATGTATATATTGTCGATAAATGCACTAATTATTTACATTGGAATGCAGTTTGCCGATCTTGAAACACCATCCAAGCACGTCGACAGAGGCGTCGATTCAGATGTGCATTGTAGAACTCAAGGTATACATTTTCTATTCAAATTTTGATTATTAATTTATTAATACAAGTAAACATTTTAAATTGAATTTGGCTTAGTAATAAAAATTTAATTATAATTGCAGATGAAGAGAATGTAGAGGTTCTCGATGTGCGTGTTGAGGTTCAAGCCGCTGAGTAAGAAGATGTGGTTGCACAAGGTAAAGAGCGTCACGTTTATGTTTTTTAAAGTACTGAAATGCTTGTAACAATTATGATAATATGTTTTTAAATTAACCCCAATTATGATAATATGTTTTTAATTTAACCCTTTTATTTGTTATTGTAGAGGGCCTGCCTTTGCAAAGGACAATGAGATCACATCCATGGGCGAAAACAAATGCCGATCCTGAGATGGATATGCCTCTGCAAGATTATAGAGAATTAGAAAAAAAAAAGAAAAAGTTAAAAAAGAAATGATTCTCATTTAATATGCAACTTATTTGATAATGACTAATGTTTATGTCTTGATGTTGTAATAATAAAATTATCATAGTTACTCTTATTTTTAAAGGTATATTTTTAAAGGAATGCATGATATGATTAAATTATATACATGGTATACTAATATGTTAGATTTTAAGATAAGTGGTCATAGAATTAGGTAATATGTATCTCCTCTCATACAATTATGAATCTTATAGGTTTGGGATCATGGATATTACCTTAATATCTTACAAGAATTGGTTCTCCATCGTAGTTATGAATCGTTGGGTAGGTAACCTTATGAGGGGGTCTATGTATAACTTATTTGTAGGTAGAATCTAATTAGGATCTCATCCTTGTTCACCTAATTGGGTGGCAGCCAATGGAGACACTGTCTAGGGACTCTACCCTAGAAAGGGGTTGCATAACCAATTCTACCATCCTTTAAAAGACTGGTTTTAAAGTTAAACCCGAACTATGATGTCTCTGTGAGTTACATAGGAAAGGACATCTATGATGAGCCCCCGAGGCATTAGGTCTAGCCCTTAGGTCTTGTACTTTTGAGTTCTTCCTTGAGCTTTCCACCCCTTACCAATATTTTACGTAGGCAAGGCCATCAAAATAGAATGGCAGTGGTGATTCAATGCATCTACAACCTCAACAACATGGCACCATTGATCCAATAACAGTAAATACATTACAAATGCCAAGCTAGTTACGGTCTCAATGAAATAAATAGTGTATATATAAAACAATATATGGTGCACAACAGCAGCAAGCATGCAATGACAATAATAACATCAGACATATATATGTATATGTATATATATATATGTATATATGTATATATATGTATATGTATATAACAAACCGAGCTTATAACAGGGTCATGTGGTGCTCAAATAGTGAGCTCATAAACAATGCATGATGCCCTAGCTTGCAGCCCACGAGCCATCAAGACATTTCGTCATGAAATTATCATAAACGGGGAGTACCACATAGTGAATATCATTAGCAAAACAAATAAAGAGAGATCAAACACTGCATGCTATCAAAATAGAATGGCAGTGGTGATTCAATGCATCTACAACCTCAACAACATGGCACCATTGATCCAATAGCAACAAATACATTACAAATGCCAAGCTAGTCAGGGTCTCAATGAAATAAACAGTGTATATATAAAACAATATATGGTGCACAATAGCAGCAAGCATGTAATGACAGCAATAACATCATACATATATATGTATATATGTATATATGTATATACATATATATGTATATATATGTATGTATATATGTATATGTATGTATATATGTATATGTATATAAAAAATCAAGCTCATAACAAGGTCATGTGGTGCTCAAACAGTGAGTTCATATACAATGCATGATGCCCTAGCTTGCAGCCCATGAGCCATCAAGACATTTCCTCATGAAATGATCATAAACGGGGAGTACCACATAGTGAATATCAGCAACAAAACAAATAAAGAGATCAAACACTACATGCTATCAAAATAGAATGGTAGTGGTGATTCAATGCATCTACAACCTCAATAGAATGGCACCATTGATCCAATAACAACAAATAGATTACAAATGCCAAGCTAGTCACGGTCTCAATGTATATATAAAACAATATATGGT
>MU218427.1:383069-393544 GCA_018584345.1 Thuja plicata | reverse complement strand
TATATATATATATATATATATTGCTATAAAAAAAATTATATATATTTATTTATATGTATATATAGATATACCTATATATATATATATCCTGATATATATTTATAAACATATGCTCTAACTGAAAATTTAATCTGGCAAAGATGAGTTAAGAACCCTATCCAAAAAAATTTATTTTAGAAAGAATAGCAAAATATGGACAATAAGGGTTAGTTATAGTGTAATTAGGATAGGTTTAAACAGTATACACCAAAAGAAATAAACTTTATATTTAGCTCTAAGCTGCAGAGTATTCTTTTTATTAAAGAAAATCTAAGGCAGTATGTAATACCACATAGCAATATTTCTCTGACAAAAATAATAATCTCTAAATAGGCATCCTATATCAAGACTCGGAGATAACAACATTAGATTCCTTGCAAATTCGATGTTACGAAACATGCTAATAGACCACGATATTTATAATTAACACATATGTGAACACAGGAAGCACTCTATGGAGATTTAACTTGAAGATCTATTAACTTGAAGTCACTACATAAGAGTTGAATTATGTAGTTATTTTAGGTAAGGAATCCCCAAGTCAATTTTATGATCATGATTAATTTTTATATAGGGTCGAAAGGAAGTAACAATTGCACGTTAGAGACTAAATAGGAAAATGCATTGGTATGATAATTTAACCATTGCAAGTTTTTAAAGCTTCCTACGTAAGTGTGTGACCCTATTCGATAGGGTTGGTTTATTGGTAGCGTTTAGGGAAGATGCAGAAGGCATAGAAGAGGATTAATTATGAAATAGAACCCTTGAATCTTCAAAGCATATGATAGTATATTGAGAACTATAATCTAATCATAAGCATTTAAAGAGAAATCTATAATATCTATACCTTGATGGAGGCAGAGTAACAAAACAAATGGTGGAAAAACTTGGAGATTAGAAGCAATTTTCAAAATAAAATATTTGATGTTAAGAAGAGATTTCTATGCTATCCTTAATGTAGCTATGAAAATGAGAAGATAGAATTTTTTCTGTACAATATGATCTAGTCTTTCTAGAGTTGGAATGTCTCCCAAATCTATTTGCTTATCCTCAAGCTTATCTAATCAATAAACGTTTAGAAAGAAATATACAAACTACATGTTTGACAGATTCAATGATCTTGGGCCCAATACCATCTCCTAGAAAGAAGGTGGCAGAAATATTTTCTTCATTTGCAACATACCCCAGTTATCTGGTAAAAGGCAATAGTCCTGAATACTTTTAGGCCATTAAACTATCAATGCAATTTCAAATCTTTCTTTCATGCCTTAAGACGGTCCTAAGAAAGGATCGAGCCCTGTGCACTGCAGCCATTGAAATTTTTCACAGGGAGCCCTAAAGATTTAATCATTTGATATTTAGAATTAGAAAAATCCACAAGAATCTGCATAATTTTAGTGAAATTAAATTTTCCAACTTTATGAACATGCTAATGCTCTATAAATTTGAGAAAGCTGAAAAATAATCAATCATTACCAAGATTTTTTCCACTGGTATTAGTGTTTGCCTTCACGATGTTGCAGAAAATGTGTCCAAACTCCATTATTGCTCCCATTTAAAATGATGAGCATCTCGACCTTGAATATAATCTCACACCATTATTATTATCAACGTTGCATAATGAAGGACTCTAAAACAATTTGGCTATGATGGCTCTGCAATATTGCGCACAAAGTAAATCATTCAGTGTTGAATTCTTTGATCATCAAGTAGCGTTGTTTTCAAATACCAAATATGTAGCTCTAGCAGGAAACTACGCTCTTCATTGAAATCAAAGATTTGATAGGAATCATGCATCTATGGATGAGGTATGGAAGTTAGTTTCTAGGTCACATAGATCAACACAAGATAAATTTCTGACTCCTTTCTTTATTCCTACAACCAACCAATTCTCAGTTTTAATGCCTTCTTCCCCTAGGAATTTTCCTAGGGTTTCTAATTGAGAGAGGTTGTCAAAAAAATTTCAAAATGACGGAAATACAAACACTATCATTGTTCGATCAGGCTACCCTAGGAAAGTTAAAATCAAACCCTCTAATCCATCTTCCTCCAAGTATATAGAATTGTATTCTCCTCCACATCACAGATATGAGGCGCTATGTAATCCTTCCCCCCTTAGGGATAATGTGATTGGGATGCCTCTTTCTTCATTGCCTCATTTTTATGCTCACCCTTCTGAAGCCTTGAAATATCGGCCACCTCTGAGGAAATATTTAGTTGGCAATGGTAAGAATCGCTCCCATATCAACACGGAAAAAGGTAAATTGTATTCCCTTCCTCATAGAAAATCCACAAAAGTGGGGCATTCACTTAATTGCATTAGCATTGGTGAATATTATGCCTCAACTCATAAAACAACCGATATTTTGTTTTCAGCAAACCCTAATCAGAAAGAGAAAATCAAGAAATTAGAATTAAAGGATGGATTGATAGAGAGGACACAATAATTGTGTGTTGTGTATGGACTAATATGGAGGTGGAATGGCTTTGGAGTACCAGTTGGCAAGATTGTGGAATGGTTGAAAGTGGAACTGGGAAATAAGGTAAGTATTTTTTTATTTCCTGATAATTTCATATATTTGGATTGTGATAGTAAAAAAATTAAGGATAAGATTCTTACAGAAGGATGCTTAAAATATAGAAATATAGAATTTACAACCCTAGACTGGATCCCCTTCTTTAATCCCTCTAATTTAAAGGAACTTCTTGTAGAAAAGGCCATTCTTCTTAAAAATCTTCCTTTGGAGCTCTCCTACGAAGATTCTTTAAGGAAAATAGGAAATAGCATAGGAAAATTTCTTGCTTCTGTATATCTGACCATTAGGATTGAAAAAAAATGTGGAAGAAAGTCTATCAATTAATTAAGGAATTTGGATGGAGAGGTTGATAATCAACCAAAATCTGATATTATGTATGCATTGAAGGGGAAGTTCCTTCCCACTACACAATGAAAATCACTACATGGAATGTTTGGGGCCTCAATGCCCCTAACAAGCAAAGAATCCTAAAAATAAACCTTAAAATATTTGAATATTAAATAATACTAATCTGAGAAAATAAATTAAATAGCAAAGAGAGTAAAAAGTTCAGCCAAAAATTAGATATATGGATAACAGAGATGATACATTCTAAAGGAGCATCTGGTGGTCTCTTGGTTATTTGGGACCCCAAGAAAGTTGTATTTGAGATTACTGACAACCAAAGGAATTGGTTGCTAGGAACAGTCAAAAGCATCAAGAGTCCACTCAAATTTAATCTTTTCAATATTTATGGTCCCATTCATAACAATGATAAGAGAGAACTATGGAAGGTCCTGGAGAATCAATTAAACAACAACCAAAATGATGTCAATATAATAGGGGGTGATTTCAATTCTATTCTTAACAGTTAAGAAAAATTTGGAGGTTCTCAGTATGTATCACAGTCCCTAAAAGATTTCAGTCAATGGTTTCTCAATAATCATCTTATAGACATTACAACAACTAATGTCTTATTCACATGGAAAAACTGTAGGGTAGGATTTAGCCATATTGCATAAAGATTGGATCACTTTCTCCATAGTGGAGACATAGGTAACTTTGATTATACCACCTCTGTTGAAATTCTATCAAATGCTGGATCGAATCACTTTCCTGTAATATTAGACATTATTGAGAATGTCAAACCACTAAGAAGTCCTTTCGAATTTGAGTTTATGTTGTTTCAAGATGATAAGTTTATGCAACTATTGGAACAATTATGGAGTCAAATAAAAGTCACTATATCTAAAATGTACTGGTTTGTTACTAAATTGCATATTATCAAACGCAAGATTATGGATTGGAATAAAGATAAATTTAATAATATCTTTGAGAACAAAGTCAAAATTGAGAGTGAAATTGAATCCTTAAGTAAAGAATTTATAGAGAAAGGGATGAATGAAATAAGCTACAACAAAGAAAAAGAATTAATGGCTAAGCATGCAAAAATATTGTTAAAAGAGGAAATATATTGGAAACCATCCCTAGAAACATGGTTAAGTGAGGGAGACAACAATACAAAATTATTCCACAACAGCGTTAAGAATAGAAGGAACATAATTACCAAAATCAAAGATATAAATGGAAATCTAGTAGATAATCTTGACCTAATCTCATTAGAATTTGTGAAGTATTATAAAAATTTGTTAAACAACTATGAATATGCATATTTAAAATCCCAAAAGGAACTTTTAGCATCCATCCCAAAAATTATATCATAATGTGATAACAAATGGTTAAATAGCAAACTATCTATTGAGGAAGTTAGAAATACTCTTTTCCAACTCCATCCTGATAAATCACCCGGTCCGGATGGTTTTCAAGCAGGATTATTTCAAAAATGATGGCACTTCCTAGGGAAGGAAATTTGGGAAGCTGTGGAGGCAACTAAAAACTCTGGTACCTTACTATTAGAAATAAACAATACCTTATTTACGCTCATTCCAAAGAAAACTGAATGCGAAGAGCCTGGAGACTTCATTCCTATTTCCCTATGTAATATGATATATAAAATACTATCTAAATCACTAGCTAATAGACTAAAAACCTTCCTTCCAGACATCATTTTAGAAGAGCAACCAGGATTTGTTCCTAAACGGTCAATCTTGGATGGGATCATAATTGCTCAAGAAATCATACATTCGGCTCAATATAATAAAGAGCCTTGTATGATAATTAAAGTAGACATTCAAAAAGTGTATGAAAAAGTGGAGTAGATGTTTCTATGTAAGTGTATGGAAGCATTTGGTTTCTCCAAACAGTGGATAAATCTTATTTTCAATTGTATATATCAACACCTAATATTTCCATCCTTATCAATGGAACACCTAAAGGATTCTTTGATATCTCTAGAGGTATTAGAGAAGGAGATCCATTATCCCCTTTCCTCTATGTTATCATGGTTGAGGCTCTAGGTAGAACTATAACTAAGGCTCATCTAGAAGGAAAGAATACAAGAGTTAAGGTCACTAACAATGCATCAAATATAACCCATCAACAATTTGCAGATGATAATATTCTTCTGGGAGCTTGTAATAAGGCGGAAGCCAAAGCCTTTAAAGATATATTAGTAGTATACATAAAGGCTTTTGGTTAAAGAGTAAATCTAAAAAATATGAAGTCTTCTTTCTTAATACCTTGTTGGCTAAAGTTGGGCAAATTTTTAATATCCTAGGTTATAATATTGGAAAATTTCCATGTAAATACCTAGGAATTTCCATAGATAAAGGAACTCGTAGCTCTAAACTATGGAAAAAAATAATAACTAAGATCCAAAATAAAAAAAGAATATTGAAAAGTAAAATGGCTTACCAAGGTAAGACAACTATGATCAGATCTGTCCTTTTAGCAATTCCTACATATCAAATGTCAGTACTGCCTCTTTCTGGTAACATTAGGTCAAGCTTAGATAAGCATCTCAGGGACTTTTATTGGAAAGCCTCTTCGGACGGAAAAACAAATATAGCATTAATCAAATGGGATAATATTTGCAAACCAACATCCCTTGGAGGCCTAGAAATCAAAAATATGCAATGGAAAAATAAAGCTCTTGGAGCCAAATAAGTATGGAGATTACTGCAGGAACCAAACAGTAAATGGGCTTCTATCCTACTAAACAAATATATTCCTAGCACTGATCCAATTAATATATTCAGATCTCAAAATCATTTCAAAGGGTCTTGTATTTGGAAATTTATTATAGATAATAACAAAATTGTTAATACAGGCCTCACATGGGGTATAGGAAAGGTGATGAGGACATCTTCCAAGAAGACTCTTGGGGAGGTTATATACCTATGGATAAATTGGGTTTATCCCCTGCTACCATAGATACATTAAGGATATTGTGGGGTAATCGGGTTAAGGAATATATTTCATCAGAGGATGTATTATCTTGGAAAGACCTTAACAACATACCGATAGACCAGCTTAAAAGACATAAACTAGTAGAGATACTCAATGAGACATTTATCTCTATCAGAAATAGAAAGGATAGATTAATATGGAAAGGATCAAATGATGGAAAAAATAGATTTAAAAATGGATAGTAGGTTATTGTTAAAGAACAAAATGTGGACACTTTAGATATTCCCCTGAATTTATGTTGGAACAAAGTAGGCCTTCCTAAGGCTGGCATGTTCCTATGGGAAGCCCTACAAAAGAGAATACTGACTGTAGATAGATTTAGGAAGTTAGGCTTTGAAGGACCATCCAGATGTCCCTTATGTGAACAACATGAGGAAACAGTTAATCATATATTATTAAATTTCCCATATGTGCAAGAATGTTGGAATTGGCTAAGGGAATGTCTTGGTTGAAGTTCTTCTATGTCCTAGGATATAATTGACCTTCTTAAAGCATCCCCCATATTAAATAAGAAAATTCTATAAGGACATCTAGATCATTACTCCATCAATTCTGATATGGGAATTATGGAAGGAGCGCAATAGAAGAATCTTTGTCAACCAAAAATTAGATCCTAGGTCACTAACTAATAAGATAGAAACCTCAGTGGTGGAGCTTATCAATAATAGACTTCAAAATCTCATTAACCAAGAAAACTCCTTTTCATTATGGGATAATAAAATTAGGAAAACATGGCAGAACCTTGCTATTCCACCCCTGTGTGGTAAAGGTGGTCCTTCCAGCGAAAAGGAAAGAATTTCTTGTAAATGGAAATCCCCTAAATACGGATGGCATAAACTAAATTTTGATGGTGCCTCAATAGGAAATCTTGGCACTTCTGGAATAGGATGTATCATCCATGACTGGAATGGAAATACCATAGCTAAATGTGCGAATTCTATCAAACCAACTTCGAATAATATGGCAATCCTAGAAGGAATCAAATTTTGTAAGGAAATAGGAGTTTCTAAACTCGAGATAGAAGGAGATTATCAAATCATTATTAATGTCATTCAAACAAAGAAAAACCCTAATTGGAAACTGAATTCTATATTGGAAGAGATATTAGAAATTTTGAAAAAAAAATCCACAGTATGAGGCTAAACACATATATAGAGAAGGTAATAAGGTTGCAAATTCCCTTGCTAATATGTGAGCTGATGGGGCTCATTTTGCGATATACTCATAGGAGATAAAGTAAGAGATAGCATATCTGGTTTTAGGATTTTAACTATTTACTAAGTAACAAATTAAAATTTTAAAATCTTTACCTTGCAGACATAGGCATCAAATAAATCTAGCAAAGATAGATGATACAGTTTCAATACAGATACAACTAATTTACATATTTATAAAAGTATACACTAAGAGTCTCTCTTAATCTAAATCCCCACTTTAAACCT
Source organism: Thuja plicata (assembly GCA_018584345.1). Classification (NCBI taxonomy): domain Eukaryota; kingdom Viridiplantae; phylum Streptophyta; class Pinopsida; order Cupressales; family Cupressaceae; genus Thuja; species Thuja plicata. The sequence goes on along the minus strand of MU218427.1, from coordinate 386,178 downwards.
TAGACTTAATAGGACCCTTAACCTAGAATATCCCTTTCTAACACATAGATCAAGATTTGGGGTATAGAATTTCGTATGGGGAAGGAAAGAGATCTAATACTTTATAATATAGATGATCAAATTTAATATAAAACCTTCGAAGATTGGGACCCATCACGCTCAAAAACAATGTCTCTTCATTATCTCCCCTTCCTAAACTCAGCTATGACATAATTTTTTCATTTAAAATTAAAATTCCCCAATTAGATAACTCCATAATTCTTCCTAGATACAATAATCATAATCTAGATCTAAGTTCATGTTTTGGTTTTAACATAGCGAATTATATAAGAACGTCTGAATTATTAGATTTTTGAACCCTTGATAAAGTTCCCTTTTCTTGGCTGGGGATAATTATCATGACTTGGTGAAATAATCATAAATGTGACAAGATAAAATGTGAAATCCTATTGTCAAAAATTAATATTGAGTATGGTATAGTAATGGAAACTACGCAAATAATCTTTAGAGATTACAGTAAAAGGAGTGTAAGAATAATCATTAATGGTGATAGTGCGAACATTTATTTAATGATCACTTATGTTAAGGCTAAAGTGAAAGTGGGTTATAAATCCTACAACAAAAGATAGAGTTGAGAACCTTGCAAAGAGTGCATAGAATACATAGCAGAAGATGGAATCTAGGCTTATAACTTTTATCTTGGACAACTATCGTGCTATGGCATTTAGGGGAACTACTAAACCTGAAAGGTGGAACCTAATGTTGAATCCAATCTCTGATGCAGCAAGGTGGGCACTGCAGAAAGGTATGAGAGACCATCATTTTGATAATGATTTTTCTGTTAGAATGAATGGAAATATAGTGGGACAATTTATTTCTCTTTCTACCTTCACTGGTTGCAAGTAAAATGATGTTATCAATGTAACGAAGATAATCTTTGATGAGGGTCTCTTGGGTGGACTAGAAAAGATGGTTTATAGCATTGACAATCAATTGACGATTCCATTTCCAGAAATCACTATGAAGACAAAGATTGAGAAATTCAAGGAAATCCCTAATTCTCAGCATATATTGATGATGAATTTCAAAGATGAGAAGCTTTTTGAACAATTTTGGCCAGAAATGTGTAGGAATCTAGATTTCCTGCTCAAAGATCTTCTGAAAGAAAATGTGGGGAAGGATTGGTTACTAAATTACGGGAGAGCTGAAGGCTATCACACCCTAGAGAAAATGGAAATTGAAGATATGGAAAACTTTCATATCTTGGCCCCAGAGGTAAAGAAATGTTCATGACACTTCAAAAATGTAGCGTCTGGTGATGAATTCATTATGATTGTCAGAAGAGAGATGGTGTATGGAGTTGTCAAATGCTACAAAAGGATTGAGAATTTTTGCAAATAGAAATTACATCACAGGTATTTTTTGGGTTGTTCATTGTTTAATGAATATGGGTAGTGTGTAACTTGTAAGGAATTATAGGTTAACCAGTATGATTAGGAAAGGGTTACATCGATATGTAATATTTTGGATATAAACATGGAATCGGTGTATTAACGGTAATTAAAAAAATGTAGCGAGACTAGTATAACAATATGTAAAAGTTTTTAAGAATCTCAGAACATAATATATGATTAAAGCTATATAATTATGATATGCGTTTAAAATTTCTAGTTTTTTTCTTTATCTCTAATATTTAAGCATTGTCTACTTTATAAACAGATTGAAGTTTCTCTTAAAAATTAGACATGGATTCCCTGCACAGAAAAACAAATATATAAATAGTAAGATGTAGAAATATTGTAGATCGTTGAATTCCAGAGGAAACATGACTATATATTTAAAGAATAAGTTACAATGTTAGAATATCCTGATACCATATTCTACTTATGGAATGGATAGAAGAATATATTATTTATAGGAATTAGGAGCTACCCCTTTATTCCGTTACAGACTCTATTATAGTCCGCTAATGACATAGACAATGAAATTTTTTAGAACTCGTATTTCCTTCCTGGAAGAGGAAGAGTTTCCAGGTAGATAGAACAACAAATCACTCCCTTTGAGGCCGAGTATCATGTGTTTAACTAGACTTATGGAATAAGCGCTACTCCACCTTTGTTGCTATCTGAATCCTGGTAATTATGACAACCCCAATTAAGATGATATGCAATAGGAATCAAATAGAATTTGATGGTGAGATTACAATTAAGTGCCTCAAATCAGTCATGCTTAATACACATTCCCTCATCCTTAGAGCTTTATACCGTGTCTTAGGAAGAAAATTTCTTACAAATGAAGATAGATACAGAGTAAATACTGATATCTCATCCATGTTTATTGCTTTAGTGGTATATTATGCTTATGAAAGACATAATATTAGAAGATTATGCTATAGAATCTTCAAGAGGAGGTATTTAGGCAATCTTGACAAAATCTTCTGAAATATTAAAAGGGATTACACTATTACAAGACCCAGGTTTTATGATATGCCTTCAATTAATGGTAGGCCCACTCCCTCAACTCTGATTGTGGCTGTAGAAGATTTTAACACCTTCATTGATAGAGGACCAATAATCAAGTGAAATCTAGATTTCTTAATGTTCTTTATGCATATTAAGACTCTGACAGTGGAGAGTTTGTTTTATGACTATTGGCATAATGATGATGTAGGGGAAACGGACATGGAATGCTTTAGTGACTCTGAGTCAGAAAATCTAATAGAAGTATGGTTGGAGAAAGGTGGCCATGGAAAGAAGAAGAAACAAAGATTAGATTATGAGATGATGCTTGATCCTCTATAAGCTAAGGAAGAGCACAGTAGTAGGTTTAGATCAATATGGTTTTCATCTCTCAGCAAAGTACTACTTTATGGAGAAATTTTTCACACAAAGTAGAGCTATTAAGACTATATTACTCCTTAATGCTAACCTGGATGAATACATTGAGCAAGAATATCCACTTTTTCTAAATAAAAATACAATTTTGGGTAATACAAATATAGTTAATTCAAATCTCTTGGTATTTAGTTTTAGAAATTCTTTGATAATCTTTAATGTTCTAATGTAAATCACACCCTGTTATATATATATATATATATATATATATATAT
>MU218427.1:372270-382918 GCA_018584345.1 Thuja plicata | reverse complement strand
TAAAATGGAAGAACTTCCATTTTGGTAGGTTTAGCACATTCATTTAGTGTGCTCGCATATTAGATTTGCATTTAGGATACATTTGTGTTCAATTCTACATGATTAGGTGAAATTAGGGTTAGGATCTTATGGATCCTCCTTGGTTTCCCTCTCCATGACTCTATTTTCTAGGTAGGACCTATACGTGGGCCCTCTTATACCTTATCATACTCTCTCTAGGCCTTTAGGCCTTCTTCCCAGCATTCTGGTATGTTCCATCACCTTCCTAGGTCCCTTGCTAACCTAGGAATCTCACAGAGGCCACTAAGAGACCTGCTTGAAACCTCAGGTTAGGGTCAAAATCGACCTTGACCTAGGTCAAGGGATATTTCAACCTTGACCTAGGTCAAGGGTGAGGTTGACATAGACCTCTATCGGGTGTTGGTCCCCACTTTCAATTCTGGAGCTTATTGGGGTTCTAAACTTAAAATAGGTCCCTGGGTTCGGATGCGGACATGTTTTCTCCGATATCTAATTTAATTCATTCCCTCCTTGATTGGTGATTGTGATTGGACCATAATTAAAGGTGAAATTTTAATTTGGGTCCCTTACATTGCCCTAGGAGACCTATATTGAGATCTCTATATAAACACTCTCTTTTACCTTCATAAGATCATGAAAATGAAACCGGGAGATGATATGATGTAATGATGATGCAAATAAGCAAGAGGATGATATAGAAGGACAAATCTATGAGAACATGTTGATACCTTCAAGAATTTTTGTGGACAAGCTATTGTAGATCTTCATTGAAGCAAGAAAGTTCTCTTTTCTATTAGATCTACACTTCTCAACATTCAAGCTTTCAAAAGGACATTATCATGGCGTAGCAATTACGGATTGTGAGTTGGTAGGAGTACTTTAGACTTGGGGGATTGTGCAGGTCAGGGTCAAGATTATTTGGTTAGGGGTGACATTTGTGGGTCAAGGTCAACCAATTTCTCAAGATGGTGTCAGATCGAAAAAAGATTTATGGGTTTTGTTTGTCTCTGTGTTTCTGTTCTGAATCATACTTCAAATTTTCTAGAAAAAGAGTACAGGTCTCAGAAAACAACATTCTTCAGATCTGCTATGATATGAGGTAGGTATTTTACTCCTTACCTCTTTACAAGTATTCTCAATTCCTTATCATAGTAATTAAGTGTATAAGACTAAAATTGGATTTAGGGTCTCTCCTCATATGAAATTCTTATTATCTAGAGACCTCATATTCAATCCAAATTTTAGATCTTACATTTTGGTGAACTCGCAATAGACAACTCTTTCTTTTTCCTTGGTGTTAGATTTACATTTTATATTAGATCTTGCATGAACATAGAAGTAGATTTTTTTATGCTTATATTTCAAATATAAATAAATTAAAATTAAAATTTCTTTAAGAAAACACAAAAATATTTACATGCTTGTTATTTTATTTTTGTGTTCAACATGTATGATTTTTGTTTAGAATACTTTGATGAGGATTTTATTGTACAAAAGGATAGATCCCTTAATGAGGTACATGGAAGTGTGTGCGCAAATTGTTTGAATGAGATCTCCATGGATCCCATTCCCATTTCATCCTCCTCCACAATCTCTCCAATTGACTTTTACCATAGAGTGTATGCATGGTTACCTTCATACCCCTCTATTTGCAACATTGAGATACCTAGAATGGTATTTCCTAAACCTTTGATGACAGTAAAAGGATGTCCCCAAATAACTGTTAAGGGCAAACCTAGAGATCCTTTAGATTCCTTTGATAACACGGATTCTATTTCGCATGCTTATCGCACATGAAATAATCCTCAACCTATTGTCCCAAATACTTTACCTCCTTCTCAACCCGTGCTTCCTTCGGCACCTAGGTTACCTTCTTCCTTTAAGGAATATGATTTAGTTGAGCAGTTACGCGCTACTCCAGCTAAGATCTCTTTATGGGAATTACTTCACACTTCTCCTACATATCATGAGGTGTTGAAAAAAGCTTTATCCACTCTTCCTGCTCCACTTCCTATCCAAGAGAACATTAATTCATTTTTCAAGTGCATGCATACTATGTCTTCTATACCTCCTTTTGTGTTTTCTGATGATGATTTGCCTTCTGTTGAGGTGCAAAATCAATATGATGCTCTTATGGTTGTTGTCTCTATTAATCAGAGTATCATTCGTAGAACACTAATTAACAATGGATCTATGCTTAATGTTTGTAGCATGGATATGCTTAGGGAAATTAAAGTCAATCTTACAACCATTCAACCAGATAATATTCCTATTCATGGATTTGATAACATTGCAAAGAAAAATTTGGGTATTATTACACTACCTATTAAAGTTGGTCATGTTCTCCTCTACACTCCTATCCATGTTATGTCGGGACCACTCAATTATAACCTTTTATTAGGAAGACCTTGGTTACATACTATGCATGCAGTTCCTTCTACTCTTCATCGTAAGGTGAGGTTCATTTATAATAATATGATGTACACATTACATGCGGATGATGCGCCAAATCCTTGCCTAAATGCGGAATATGCTAAGTTTTCTGAGCCTATACAACCCAGTAAAAAACCTGAGCAACCGCCTGAAGTTAAACAAAATAAAATTCCATCTTCTTCTCTGACAGAAGATGATTGGGGAACATTGGATTTCAATCCTTCTTTCATAGGGGAATACAAAGTCTCGGATTTAGAATTTATGAAAGAACAAAGTGAATTTGAAAAATAAGTTTTTATCCCTTCTCTACTATCTGAGGAATTAAAAAGCAACTTTGTTGTTGCTTCAAGTAATGAAATGATTGAGACAATAAAACTGGATTGCTATGACATTGTGACATATGTCGCTCCTTTAACTCAATCTGATATGGCCGATAGATATGGTTCTAGTTATCATTTACTCAAGAATTCGGGATTTAATGGGAAAGGTTGTGGTAAATATGAGAAAGGTATACAAGTACCCTTGGACAATGAAGGTTGTGATTATACTTATGGGTTAGGATTCAATCCTTATAGGCAACCATCCACTTTTCCTCTTAATGTTAATCATATTTGTGGTGGACATTTGAAATTGGTTAATCTGCTTCTCCTTGACATGGATCAAAAACCTAGTTTGGATATTTTCCCTGAGGATGAAGCCCTCGCTGATTTTTTAGGGGCTTACCAAGATCTACCTAGGTTTCATCATAAAAGAAGAAAACTTTATTGTCTGAACAATGAGGCATATTTTGGAGAACTTGATTAACAGGATATTTCTCCTTTGCCAATGGATCCTCCCATACAAAGTAACTTATTAATAACTAAGACCATTGAAGTTCAAGTAGATGAGAATGATTCTCAAAAAAAAAATCAAAATTGGAAAATGTTTGAGTCAAGATGAACATAATCAATTGGTGTCCCTCTTGCTTGAATATAAAGATATTTTTTCTTGGACATATTCGGATATGCCGGGTATAGATCCTAAGATTGTTACTCACAATATTGTTCTTAAACCTAATGCTAAACCTGTAAAACAGAAGATCCACAAGATGAATCTGGGCATTTCTTTACTAGTAAAAGCTGAAATCGAAAAACTATTAGGTGCAGGGTTCATCTGTTCTATTGATTATTCTGAATGGATTTCTAATATTGTGGTTGTTTCTAAGGGAGAAAATAAGATCAGAATGTGCACTGATTTTTGAGATTTAAATAAAGCATCCTTAAAAGATGACTTCCCGCTACCTAATATTGACATGATTGTGGAATCAACAGCAGGTCATGCTTTATTATCTTTTATGGATGGATTTTTGAGTTATAATCAAATATTTATTCCTATTGAATCCTAAGAAATGCACTTTTGGAGTGGACTCTGGAAAATTATTAGGGTTTATAATCTCTAAGCGAGGCATAGAGGTCGATACTGAAAAGATTGATGCTATTGTTAACATGCCTCCTCCTAAGAATATTTCTCAATTACGCAGTTTACAAGTTAAAATACAATCTATTCGTCACTTTGTTTCTAACCTAGCCGATAGGAGTGTTCCTTTTACTTCTTTACTCAGAAAAGACACCATTTTTTCTTGGAACCAGGAATGTAAGCAATCCTTTGAGCAATTTAAGGAATATCTTGCTAATCCTCCTATCTTACAACCTGCTCAATTCAATAAACCCTTTAATCTATATACTTCTGCTACTTCCAATGTTGTAAGCGCATTGTTGGCTCAACATGACAATGAAGGAAAGGAGAGACCAGTATACTATATTAGTCAGAACTTGTTAGAATACAAAACATGATATACTAAATTAGAAAGACAATGCATGTCTTTAGTTTATGCTTGTCAGAAACTTCGGCGTTACTTGTTGAATGTTGAGGTCAATGTGATTGTTAAATTTGATCCTTTGAAACATCTTTTCTCAAAAACTGATCTCTCTGGCCGTCTGGCAAAGTGGGTGATGTTACTTACAGAATTCGATCTCAATTTTATCCTTCAAAATTCAATCAAAGGATAGGCTTTAACTGATTATTTAGCTGAAGCTCCTTGTCCTCATTCTAATACAAGTGTTACCTCAGTAGAATTCCCAGATGAGAATATATTTGCAATTAAACATGAATATTTTTGGGAATTATATTTTGATGGTTCTAGATGTAAGATAGGTTCTAGGGTGGGCATTATCTTGGTCCCTCCTACAAAGAAACCAATCCCTATCATATAAATTAACTTTTCCTTGTACTAACAACATTGCGGAATATGAGTCTCTTATAGTTGGATTACGAGCAGCTTCATCCCTTCATATTAAAAATTTGGAAATTTATGGGGATTCACAATTAATTGTTGAACAAATCAAAGGAGGTTATCAGACTAAGAATGATAAAATGACGTGATATCAAGATTTGGCTTTAGATATTCTTTCATAATTCTCTTCTTATACGATTCAGACTTTACCTAGGAAAGATAATCGACATGCAGACGCCATGGCAAGCGCAGCTTCTTTGGTTTGTCTCGAGAATAATGATGAATAATTTCAATTTACTATACATACTCTTAAAAATCCTACAATTTCTGATAAGGTTACTGCTGATTGTTGTAACTTGCATTTTGATGAATGGTATTCACATGTCTTTCATTGTTTGAAAGATAATACTTTTCTGGAATCGGCAAAAAGGAACACACGTAATCGTATTAGAAATCTTGCAGTTCATTATATCATTTTGGGATAGACACTTTAATAATGATCTTACAATGGTTTTCTATTAAGATGTCTTAACAGAACCGAAGTACCCGTCGCCTTTGCAGAAGCTCATTACTGTTCTTGTGGAGGGCACTTTGGTGGGAAATATTTAGTTAATAAACTTCTTAGAATGGGATATTATTGGAAAACAATGGAGCAAGATTCCTTTATGTTTGTTAAAAAGTGTCCTCAATGTCAACAACATGGTAATTTAATCCACACTCCTGCTCGTGAGCTTTGTAATCAAGTCGCTCTGTGGCCTTTTAGCGTTTGGGGTTTTGACCTTATTGGAAAAAACTCACAAGCTTCTTCTCAAGGACATACGTACATCCTCACAGCTACAGATTACTTTACGAAGTGGGTAGAGGCCATTCCCCTACATTCTACTTCTGCGGATGTTATTTGTGATTTTATCCTTAATCATATTATAGCACGATTTGGTATTCCTTCAACGATAATTTTGGATAATGGTACCTCTTTCAAGAATAAAGAAGTCATGAAATTCAAGGAGAAATATTGAATTCAACATAGATTTTCTACTACCTACTACTCTCAAACTAATGGTCAAGTTGAAGCATCGAATAAAGTTATTGAACAAATATTAAAGAAAAAAGTTAACAAACATGTGAAGGATTGGCATACTCAGCTTACTTATGCTTTGTGGGCTTATAGGACTAGCGTTCGTAAAGCCACTGGTACTTCTCCTTATAATCTAGTTTATGGTACTGACGCTATTATGCCTTTGGAATTAGAAATACCATCTTTGTGTGTTTCATTCCACGGGATTATTGACAAAGATACTTTTCGGGAACAATGATTACAAGAATTAGAAATGTTAGATGAACAACAGATAAACACTTTGGAACATATTAAGGCCTATCATAAATAACTCCAGAAATAGTATAATCACAAGGTGATTGAACGGTCATTCTTGGTAGGTGATTTAGTCTTATATGAGAATCAAAGCAATGTGAATTTTAGCCCAAATTGGCTTGGACTTAATATTATGCATCTCAAACGTTATTATCCTTAACTAAACATTTTTATGTATGTATGTGTTCCTTATAGAATAATCATTTTATAAGTTATATAAATTTGAATGCATTCATACACATTTTCTTTCTATTAAAGTTTTTTGTGCATTGATGAAAATCCAAGTAATCAACCATAAAACTAATTGTTCAAACAAAGTCTTTTTCATAAATAAAATTCTTCTAAGTTTGGTATGTATATGGCACATGCGCCATATCCATCAAACTATGTCTCTACGCTCTGAGGGTTGGTGGCTCCCAGCTCTCTCTGATCTATGGTGTGAGGCTAAGGATCTCAGAATGGTAGTCCATGTGTGGCTCCTCAATATGCTCATCTCATGGTTACGCTCTTGGGCTCTCTGTAGATTGGTCATCAACTTCTCCTCTCTTTCCTTACATAGCCTCAGTTCTTGTTGTACACATAGGAAGATATATGCATGTCTTCAGGGATCCCTTTGTCCTATAAGAGAATCTCGGTCACTAGCTAGTAGTCGGTAGGATATGCATGTATCCTTCAGAACCTCAGATACAAAACTCCTCCACCCCACTACGCTCGCTGTAAAATTCAAGAATTTTCTCTCAATACTTCTTCTAGAAAAACATTCATTCAAAACATTCTAACTAAATTACATATGTCATACCTGGATCTCCCTTCTGAGTATCACCAAAGGATCTCGATGGTGGGGGCATGGAGCTGCTACTCTCTCCTCTCTCACTTTCTTTGGGTCTAGGTGGTGGTGTCTTTGTGTGTGCTCGGGGAGGTCGTCATGATCTCAAGGGTGAAATATAGACTGCATGATCACCGATACTTGTATTTTTGTCAGGGGGCATCTCCTCTACCCTCTCCTCTGCTCTCTCTTCTCTCCTCAGCTCTTTCCTCCTCCATGGGATCTCCCTTAGGAATGGGCTCCTCCTCATGATCCTCCTCTTCCTCCTCTGATACGTCACCACCCCGGTGCATCCTCTCTGAAAGACCCAGATCACCTGTAGGGTAGTCATCAGGGAAGATAGGATGGGTCCCCTGTAAACTCCAATATCTGATATAATCTCTGCTAACGCCTGCATAGGATGTCCCAAGGGCTACCTCTATATCATTGGTCTCATCTGTCTCACTATCCAAAATGTCTGCTACTGTAGGTCGGCGTATGGCGTTGGGTCTCTGATAGTACCTTGTCAGGTATGCATATCGAGGAACTGTCTGGGGAACCCCCTGTACCAGACCAAACTGTCTCATCATCTTATCATAGTAATATGGCATCACGACATGATTGGTGGGACCCTCTAGCAACTTGCGCCGCTATGAGTATCTCAACTGATCGAGTATCTGGTCACTCTATCATCTGACAGTAAGGTCTCCATATCACATCTATACCTGGTACATGGTCAAGGCATACTCTCCAAAAGAGGATATCCCCATACTTCCAGACATCTGCTAGCGGATATGCAAAGGATCTCGGTGTGCTTGCATCTATCATCATCGGAATACCCTATGGTCGTGTACATGTGTAGTTCTCAAACATCCAAACCTATAACAAGGTGCATACTATAAGACTATCTTGCTGAAATCTCACTAGCTGACTCAACTCATGGTAAAGATGGGCTAACATGTTGTGCCCCCATGAGAAAACAACTCTTTCACCCTCCATCCTACACACAAGATCGGTAAATGGTGCTAAGAAAATTATACACTTCATGTTGGGTATCATAACCAACAAAAGTATACATAGCATTATTTTCCGTACCAAAGGTGTCAGACCTCCTAGTATGGAGATAAGGTGATTTGATTTGACTGGGTCCTCATCTATGGTACCTATCCCAAACAATACTCTCCATCTCCCAACACCTCAGGTGGACCCTGTCGTCCTCTCAGTCTGACAGGCTCACCTTGGACCAGAAGTCATTAGATCATGTACACATCCTCCAGCGTGATTGTAACCTCTCCTGATGGCAGATGGAAGGAACAAGTATCCTCATCACATCTCTCTATCATGGAAAAAATCATGGACCGATGGAACGTCATCTGTGGTAGGACTGCTACCCAATATAATCCCACATCTCTCAAAAGTTGTATCTCATCCGGCTGTAACTCAGACTTGCTCTCTTTGACAATTGATAGCAACCCTTCGAAGGGGTGTTCTCGAAGACAGATAGGGTCCTGTAAGCACAGAAAAGTATCATATCAGTACTCTATCATCAAGAAAATATTGTACCAACTTGACCAGGTCAAGGTCGACCTTTTTGGGTCAGGTTCAACCTTTTTGGGTCAAGGTCGACCTTTTTGGGTCAGGGTCGACCTTCCCTATAAAAACATGAATTTTTCAATCTTAAATATCAAAATAGGAAACCTACCTCAGGTAGTGGTTGTCCGCTGGCCAGGCGCTCTCTCAAGACCTCCATACGGCTCGCTCAAAATTCTTCTCTCTTCGGCATCTTGTCTCCTTTTCCAACTTCTGCAAATAGTAAGAATGAGGAGGTAAGTGTCTTTCTCTTATTTATAGCTTCAAATTAGGGTTTTATTAGGGTTTTTCTTAGGGTTTCGTTTGAATTTACTTAGGTCAAATTCGAATTTCCTTTTACATGTATTTAGACTAGCATTCACTCTCTTCATCATAACCTAAGTTTGGTAGCTCCATTTTCAGTGTCGTCAGAGGTGTTGGAATCGTGATTCAGATACCTAACCTCTTGAGTCAGTTTAGAAAGGTTTAGGAACCTTCTAACTGGTTTAGGAAAAGAGTTTTCAATAAACTGCATATTCAGTGTTTAGAATTTACCTTATCACCCTGTTTCACCTTTCAAAAATCAGTAAGCCGAAACATTGGGGGGCATAAGGGGCTTTATACACTTCTCAAGATCATTGTAGTAAGGCTTAGGTACTCTATGGATTTTTAACTTGGTGTGCTGTAGGTTGCAGGTACTAATGGTTTCTTTCAGGATCTCTACATTGAGGACTTGGCTATATCCTTTTTACTTTCTGATGTTTTCTTACTTTAGCTTACATACTCACGTAGTGTCATATCTAAGCTAAAGTGGGGGCTAAATGTATCATTTTAAAAGGGAATCACTTCCATTTTGGTAATTTTAGCACCTTCATTTAGTGCACTCGCATATTAGATTTGCATTTAGGATACATTTGTGTTCAATTCTACATGATTAGGTGAAATTAGGGTTAGGATATTATGGACCCTCCTTGGTTTCCCTCTCCATAACTCTATTTTCTAGGTAGGACCTATATGTGGGCCCTCCTATACCTTACCATACTCTCTCTAGGATTCTAGGCCTTCTTCCCAACATTCTGGTATGTTCCATCACCTTCCTAGGTCCCCTGTTGACCTAGGAATCTCACAGAGGCCACTAAGAGACCTGCCTGAAACCTCAGGTCAGGGTCGAAATTGACCCTGACCTAGGTCAAGGTCGAAGTTGACCTTGACCTAGGTCAGGGGTGAGTTCAACCTTGACCTAGGTCAAGGGTGAGGTCGACATAGACCTCTGTCGGGTGTTGGTCCTCGCTGTCAATTCCGGAGCTTATCGGGGTTCTAAACTTAAAATAGGTCACCGGGTTCGGATGCAAAAGTGTTTTCTCTGATATCTAATTTAATTCATTCCCTCCTTGATTGGTTATTGTGATTGGACCATAATTCAAGGTGAAATTTGAATTTGGGTCCCTCTGCATTGCCCTAGGAGACCTATATTGAGATCTCTATATAAACACTCTCATTTGCCTTCATAAGATCATGAAAATGAAATCAGGAGATGACATGATGCAATGATGATGAAAATAAGCAAGAGGATGATATAGAAGGACAAATCTATGAGGACATGTTGATACATTCAAGCATTTTTGTGGACAAGCTATTGTAGATCTTCATTGAAGAAAGAAGGTGCTCTTTTCTATTAGATCTACCATTCTCAACATTCAAGCATTCAAAAGGACATTATCATGGGGTAGCAATTACGGATTCTGAGTTGGTAGGAGTACTTTAGCCTTGGGGACTTGTGCAGGTCAGGGTCGAGATTATTGAGTCAGGGGTGACATTTGTGGGTCAAGGTCAACCTTTTTCTCAAGACGGTGTCAGATCGGAAAAAGATTTATGGGTTTTGTTTGTCTCTGCATTTATGTTCTGGATCATACTTCAAATTTTTCAGAAACAAAGTACAGTCCTCAGAAAACAACATTCTTCAGATTTGCTATGATATGAGGTAGGTATTTTACTCCTTAACTCTTTACAAGTATTCTCAATTCCTTATCATAGTAACTAAGTGTATAAGACTAAAATTGGATTTAGGGTCTCTCCTCATATACAATTCTTATTATCTACAAACCTCATATTCAATCCAAATTTTAGATCTTACTATGTGTGTGTGTGTGTGTGTGTGTGTGTGTGTGTGTGTGTGTGT
>MU218427.1:354309-372189 GCA_018584345.1 Thuja plicata | reverse complement strand
TATATATATATTTATTTATTTATTTATTTATTTATTTATTTATTTATTTTTTATTTTTTATTTATTTATTTATCCTGTTATATATTTATAAACATATGCTCTAACTGAAAATTTAATCGGGCAAAGATGAGTTAAGAACCCTATCCAAAAATTTGTATTTTAGAAAGAATAGCAAAACATGGACAATAAGGGTTAATTATAGTGTAATTAGAATAGGTTTAAACAATATACATCAAAAGAAATAAAGTTTATATTTAGCTCTAAGTTGTAGAGTATTCTTTTTATTAAAGAAAATCTAAGGCAATATGTAATACCAGATAGCAATATTTCTCTGACAAAAAGAATAATCTCTAAATAGGCATCCTATATCGAGACTCTGAGGTAACTACATTAGATTCCTTGCAAATTCGATGTTACAACACATGCTAATAGACCACGATATTTATAAGTAACACATATGTGAACATAGGAAGCACTCTATGGAGATTTAACTTGAAGATCTATTATATTGAAGTCACTACATAAGAGTTGAATTATGTAGTGATTTTAGGTAAGGAATTCCCAAGTCGATTTTATGATCATGATTAATTTTTATATAGGGTTGAAAGGAAGTAACAATTCCCTGTTAGAGACTTAATAGGGCTTTCCGTGAAACAATTATGGTATAAACAGCAGTAATAACAAAGAAAGAGGTAAGAATAACAACATGAACAAAACACACTATAGAAGTTGCAGGAGATAGTATTAAGGGTTTATGGGTTTCAATCCTCTTACAAATACTGATTAATATTTACATTTGTACAAGCATATATACTTAGGTGTGTGTGTGTTTGTGTGTGTGTGTGTGTTCTGATTGTCTTAGGTTTCTTCATCTTCTATGCCTGGTTCGAGACATAATCCCTTAAGGCATCAACTCTTCTCTAAGGTGAGTTATGCATCCAAGTCCTAATCTTCGTTTCGTTGTTTGAGCATATGCTTGAAAATTTGATTTATTGAAATAAGTCTAGTTAAGTGGTTTAAAGAATAGACGGTTTTATTATTTCATATATGTTTAAAAAATTTGTAAGGAATGTGATGTCATTCATTTTACTTGGATTTTTGGTCTAAACACACCTTGTGGGAAAAAAATTAGGCATTCTGGATGGTTTCTGTTTAATTAAATAATTTTGTAGAAATGACTATTAATTATTAATATTTTTGCACTAATCTTTTCAATCTTTGGTGTCTTAGACCTGGCAGGGGAGACAATGATTGATAATTCTGGGTTAAATGAATGTACAATTTTGGTAGGGTATAGAATTAGGAGGCCTCTTTTCTATATTAGCATAATTTTGAATGTGACAATGGGTATAGTATTATGTTTAATTGATTCTTATATGTATAGTTCTCGAGAGTGTTGGATTGGTTTTAATATAGCTTCTTTATACCAACCTTATGCAGATATCTAACCATTTAAAGGACTTATCCTCACTCGAACATGTGTGTGTGTGTGTGTGTGTGTTCAACTACATATGTCTCGTCATAATATATGGATTAAGTTGGTATCTACCATTATGATCATGAGATATGCCCATCAGCATTCTTCTTCTTGAGCAAATGACAATCTGCTTCAAAAAAGAATACTCAAGTTTAGTCAATTTTAAGGCATATCAATAACAGTTTAATAAGGTATTTATTATGATGACTTCTAAAGTGTTGACTCTTCTTTGTAGGGGGGTTTTTAAACAAAGAGGATTTTAATAGCATCAAATTTTGAAAAATGCCATACTATATGATGTGACTTTGTAAGGGGCTAACTACAGCTGGTTTTTATTAGCAATATTCTCTTTAGATGTATCATGTCTGCAGGAACAACTCAATTGCTGCGGGGACTGAAGGTTCTCAGCTCCTCGAATTACGTTGTGGATATTGATTATAATGAGTTTATGTAACCAGGGACTCTGCCTTTCAAACCAGATATATGTAATCAAAGGCTAAATATAGCACCTAATTGTGCAATATTGTAATTTCAAATGCTAAAATAACTAAGGGAATGCCATTAGACATGGAATCAATGTAAAGGAAGATATACCCTCATATTTCTCTGTATATGAAGGTATGCCCTCATAGAAGATATGTACTTTCTACGGTCTAGACTTTAGTCCGGGGCAAGACTGGAGGCTTTCTTCTCCATTCTTTCCTACCAGTGCCCAAAGCAAATAGAGATTTTGTAAATTATTATTTCTATTAATAAAATATATTGACTTTGACCTTTTACCGATAAAAAAAAACATTGCTTAACAAGGATTTCAACACATTGATTGTCCGCTTAAACCCGACTCCCACAACCTCATTCTTCTCATAAACACATTGCGAGAAATGAAAAATCCCAACTAATTTTAATCGACATATATAGGTCTGGATTAAAATGTAAGAATAAACTTTGATGCAGTCTTTACCTCAGGATTTTTGGAGCGAAGGTCCACAAGAGATGCAACGAAGAAGACAAACCACTCCGAAATCTTTAGATAGGAATGAGTGTCGGCCACAATTATGTAAAGACTACCCACAGTTAGACACCTGAATACTGGAAGCGCTGCCCAGTAATGTGAACATGCACAAGACGCATGGAACATGCACAGGCAGCCCGACAACAGCACGTCATTGTCCCTTGCCACCACTTGCCACGACCTCCCAAGCTCATTTTTCTGCCGAGTTTTCTGTGTGGGAAAATAAAAAGACCGTCGGGAAAAAGTCCCTCCACCACTGAGAAAACCAAAATTTTGAAGCCAAAAATTGTGTTAAAAGAACAATAATGAATGGACCATAGTTTTGTGGGAATGTTTTACCACGGTTTCTGAGGGTAGATTAATTGCGAAAAAAGTCACCTGAAAACATTAGTCCCCGCCTTCTTTCATTGCAAAAAGCTACTCTTATCTTTTTCACTTAACCTTTGTTTGTTGTAGCTGAAGTTGAGCCTGGTAAGCAAGTTTCTCTTGCCACTTGTGATATTCATGCTTCTTCTCAATAGCCCCCAATTGTTCTAAGAAACTCAACATTATTTCTCTCGTGCTAATATTTTCCAAGTTTCTTGGATTTTGATGTTGGGCGAGAGGATGAGCGTGCTAATGGGAGACATAATAAGCTTCTTGTGGATAGTAAGCATATGTAGGTTTCCAAGAAGGCTGCACAGAGGTGGTCGAGAGACAAGCATTAGGAAATTTCTCATAATTGGCTATTGCAGGGGGATAAGGAGCAAAACTTGAAGATTTTCTGGCTTTATATTGTTGGTAGGGAGGTGAATTGCTTGTATTTTCATAAAAAAGGAGGGAAAATGGTTTACTGTGGACAATGGTATTGATGCACCTAAAATCCTAACCTGCAAACCAAAATAAACCTCTACAAAATAATGAGAAGCAACACACAATAAACTATTTTACTAAACAATTAACTTTTGCATTGATGAGAATGAAATATTACATGACGTACAATCCTTGAAATATATAGCCAGGAAAGATGAGGTATAGGAACAACCACAACAAAAAAATTAAATTAAATGCACCTAACATTATTAAATAGTGCACAATTATATGCAACTATATATTAAATGTTTTTACCTTAGTGAACTTAAGCAAATGTGCATGGTAGATACACATACACCAACATCATCCCTTAAGTATAACTTAGGGAGAAATATGCAAGAGATGATATCATAAATTGAAAATGCAATATCAAAGTGAAGGAATCTATATGCTATATGCACTAAGTTTGCATATCATATATAATATTACTGTATAGTACAAAATATATTTGTAAGTTTTCAATACATTAATTGAAAATAGATCCTTTTAAGTTATTTCAAGTTATGGGGTATTTTGTTAAAAAAAATCTAAATTATGTCTTCAAATTTACATACCACTGTCATTGCACATGGTCAAGATTATATTATTATTTATACATAAGTTGTCTCGGGATTAATCTAGTGATCTAGGAAGGGTTATTTTTCAAATAAAATGACCATTTAAAGGTTGTCATAGCCTAAAAATAAAAAATATGGAAAATGTGATCAACTTGAATGTAATGTCTCTTGTCCAGCTAGCTTGGAATATCGGGACAATGCTCTATAAGTTGATCTGCAAGATAGATAAATTGGCACTCGATGATTGTCTAGTTGGGTTTGTGATGTCCACGTGTGCACTCTTTTAGGAATTGAACAAAATTCTTATAATTCGAACTCAAGAATTTTCCAAGTCATATTGGTATGTGTGTTTCATATCTTTTGGGTTCAATATCAATATGCCCACGTAGATCATCCACTAGTACTTGTAATGTTTGTTTATTATATAATTGTGTTATTATATATTATATTAATAATATATATTATTATCATATTAATAATATGTTATATTATTTACTTATATTTATAATTCAATTTCATCATTTTACTATAATTATAATTATTTATATTTTATTATAATCAAAATTGTAATTATATTTTATTATTTATCTTATTAATATTATTTCTTTAATCAAATTTTGTCATTTAATTATTAATTATTATTAAATCTTATTTGAGAAAGGGGACATTACATTGAATCACATCACACCATAAGCAAACAAATATGCACTAAGTTGTACCTACAATCTTAGGATTTCTTTTATCTAATCAAACAAATCTTTAAAATTTATCAATAATGCGTTGAAAATCATCATACCTGGAAATTTGTGGCCTTTATTACCAAAAAAAACTGCTTGTATTGAAAAAAAAACTTTTATACAAGATATTTTTGATTGAATTGTCTTCGGTCGACTCGTTTCTAGGCAACACGTAGTCGACCAGAAGGTTTCAACCGAAAATATCTATATGATATCCTTGTTGGAGGCCACCTCATGCATCTTCAATTTTTTTTTAAACCTTCCACTTCAACTAAAATACTCTTTTGTTGAGCTCAGAGTTGAAAATCCAAACATATAATTTTCTTACTATTTTGACAATTTATTATGTTTCTTTCTAAAACATTGCAAGTAGATTATTAAATTTAAAAGTAAGATTGATTTGACATTAAAAGAAAAATATTAAACAATATTAAAATATTTTGAAAACTATATGAGGAACTAGAGGAGAGAATCTTCTCTGAAAGCTATAATTGGCTTTTTGAAAATGATAAAATATTAAACACAAATTGACATTTAACAAAACTATCAAATTCTAGTATCTTTGGCTTTACAACGTTATTACGAAGAAAATACAAATCAAAAAATTTTCCATGCTCTACATATTTGATGTTATCTATTTGGAAAACAAAAATCAAAGATCTCTTTTTCCTTTTTGACATTCGCTTGACTTCCCTTTTTTTTTGAATTTTTCAACAATAGAATTTGTCTTTAAATATATTAAAAAGTATCATTTTTTTTTAAAATAACAAGCATAAACTTCTTGAAAATTTCTACATCTATTGGTTTACATCATTTTGAAATTCAAAAAATAAGTCACTTTTTATGTAGTTGAAGTTAAATAACTTTTATTGTGTTGGCTATTTCCTTTATAAAAGTGTACATGAGTTTGTACTTTTATCTTGCCATGACAATGAGATTGGTTGAGCTAATGAAGTTAAAAGAAATGATGAACAAGGCTATGCATACCCTTAAGACTCGCCACGTACTAGTCAAGAGAATTTGACAAGAAAGTTGTCCACACAATGTTCCAAGAGGGAGACTTTGTGCTAAAATGGATGCAACTAGAGCCAAATTACGAAAACATACAAAATTTGATGCCATCTAGAGTGGCTCATAGGTCATCACCAATTGTTACGAGGTCAATGTTTTCTACCTCTCTAGATTGGATGGTAAAGCTCTTCCAATCTCAATTAAGGGGTTTGTGAAAAGTCATGTACACATTACTTACTATAGTCATTTTTCAAAAGAGTTGTTGCACATTTTGTGTTCTCCTTAAGGGAATTCTTAATCTAGTTTCCTTGTGTTTTCCTCCAAGTGCAAGCTTACACACAATTTTTACATATTGTTTTATTTTTTGAGCTCATCCATATGAATTTGTTTTTCCCCACTTGATTGTTCCAAATGGACTGATAAGGCTTCTCAATTACATGTTTAACAGGAAAACATCCTGCAAAGGTCACTAAAATGTTGGCATTTCATGTGCCCTATAGCCCATTAATTATAAACGATCCAAGAAATATTAATAGATTTATTATGCTTGAATACATCTCTAGTGATTGTTGTTCCCTTTCCCTAGACTTCGATCACATAGCCATTTGAAAAAAAAATCCTATACATGGCTAAGTTTGGGACATTTTCTTCCCTTTGGTGTCAATGGAACTTGGGGTTTCCTAGGGGCATTGTCACATCCCAGATAAGGATGATACATGGACTAGCTAGAAGCTAGTAGAACTTTGTTTAAAAACATCCAACCGTCCACAGTAATAAACAAATTTGGAAACTTCCTGCAATCCACCGGCAAATCTAGAAGATTTGATTTCTTCAGCCCCTTTTGTTGACTTTTCAGGAGTCGGTGGAAGAATTCCTTGGCCCTCTATAAAGAGAGGCAGTTGTAATAAATAAATAAATTAATTAAAAAAAAAAACAGACACTCTCCCTATCGTAAAAGACAATGATAGAAAGCACAGGGAGGAAGAAGCAGAAGCATGCATGATGGGGATAGTAAGCGCGTAGGGAGTAAAAGAAGAAAGCACTGGGAAAGAAGGGAAAGATGAGAGGGAGAGTACGCTGGGATGAAAAGAGGAAGCGCTTAATTTAAAGGGAGAGAGTAGTTTTATAAGAGGAGAAGAGTGGGTAGATTGGAAGAAAGAGAATAGATATAAAATCCAGCGTGTGTAGTATAGGAGAAAAAAAAAAGGGAAAACTCAAAATTTTGAAGAGAAGAAAGTCGCATGTGGGAGAAGGTATAAGGAAGAGGAAACTTCAGAGATATTGGAGTAGAGGAGCCATTTTCTGGAAGCTCACAAGTACAGACCAAGCACGAGACTCTCTGTGGAAAAAAAAGAAGAAGAAAAAAACCAGGTTCCAAATTCTCAAATACGTATTTGCATAATGTGTTACATTCAGAACATAGGTTTTGATTTAATTCTTAAATCTCAGTTATTAGACATATCTGAATTCTTCTTTATGAGAAATTTAGTTATACATTGTAGTTTCCAAACCGAAAATGATAAGTATTTGATGGTTGTTGGTTGTATTACAACGTGAAAGGGTGTGGTGTTTTGAAACGTAAAATACTTTATGGGTTTTGGGCTTTAAAGTAAAGAAAAACCGTTAATTTTATCTTATTCTAAAAACCGTTTTAACCTTCCAACAGTCGCTTCATGGTGTAGAAAGGAATAAGTTTAAAACGTCATTTTCTAGTTAGCCTTGTTTTGTAGTGTTCAAACCTCTGTCACCATAGCTATTGAGAGGCCATTATATGTTGTTTGTAACTTAGCTGATTTTCTATACTGTTAAAAAGGATATTCGGGGTGACATCTTTTTATTCCGGAAGTTATGCTTTTAGTTGATGCTTATTGGGTATATCACATTATAATTCATCTTATATGAGAAGGGTTTTTCATTGAAGAGTTTCTTTTATTTTATTTTATTTGTTTATTTATTTATTTACTCAAAATGGTTGAAATGTGTTTATAATGTTAGCATAGTAGGAAACCAACAAAGGAAGAAGGAAATTTTAACATTATTTCTTAGTTTCTATGAAGATTGTGCTATTAAATTATTTTCAGACTTTATGTAGAACCATCATTTTGTTGTGTTACATAACGAAATTCGATGTTCTTCCTTTTTAAAAAGAAAAATTAAAGGAAGGTGTAGGATGTGAAATCCCAAGAAAGGGTAGTATATTCTGTTCACTACCTACCAGTAGAAATCTGGCACTTAATCGCTTTGGCCAAAGCTATGGAAACACATGTTTTCTTAAATGTGTTGGTTATTTATGTTTCATCTTCCTGTAATCTGTTATTAGTTCTACTTAGACATATGTGGAAAGTAGTTAGTTTCACAGACACACCAGATTCCTTCCTATCCATCAGTGCCAAGAGATAGACTTCTTGGGCAGGGTCGGTGCGCTCTTCATTCAGGATGAGCCTCGGGGGAGCTAACCACTCCGTGGTTGGGTGGAATAAACCCCTAAACCACACTCCCGTCTCGAGATTTGCAGATGGACAGGTGTCTGATGGCTTAGGAGACCGGAGCATGCAGATGGACAGTTGTCCGATGGCATCTTGGATATTGTTTAAATCGACCTTTTGGTCTTGAACATGTTGTATATATGAATAATTCTATTTATGATGTAAGGATGCACAACGAGTTAGTCGGCATCCTGATATTAAACATTGTAATTTTACTGATCATGGAAATGTTATAGTTTTCGACAGAATGGTCGATTACTTTTGGATATATTACCTTTGTGTTTATGATCGACATAATTATATGTAACTTAGAGGCTATGTGTATTTAATTTATATAGCTTGAGTTTTCATGTTGACTAGTCCATAGCGATTGACCGTCTATGACTATTGAATCAAGGGAAAGAGAATTTTTGTCTTTCTGTGCTTATGTGGCATTTGTGGATTTTGCGGTCCTTACAGGCATTGGTACAAAGTCCAAATATCCACGTCCCTTCCTAATTCCTCATCCCCCTTTTCTTCATTTTGGTCCTTGTAATCAGTGAAGCCATCTAGAGACATTTGGATAAAGTGTCCATGTTCCTTCATAATTCCCCATCCCCCTTTCCTTCATTTTGGTCAACAAAATTTGGGGTTCCCCAAAGAAAAGTTTGCTCCTCCTTAGTTCCACATCTCAATTTTCTTTCTTTTTGTCCCAACGAGACTTGAGGTCCCCCAAGGACATTTGGACTGTCAATGTTCCTTCTCAATTCTTCACCTCCCTTTTCTTCCTTTCAATTCCAACAAGACTTGGGTCCCTCAAAGACATTTGAATGAAGTCCAAATTTTTATGGTCCTTTCATGTTTCTTGTTATCACTTTCTTCCTTTTGGTCTTGGTAGAACTTGTGGTCCCCTAGGACAAAGTCCAAATGTCCAACCCCTTTCCAATTCCATGTCCCCTTTTTCTTCCAATTGGTCTCAGTGAAATTTGGGTTCCTCGAGAACCATGTTCCTTCCCAGTTCACCATCCCCCGTTTCTTCCTTTGGTCTTGGCATCCCCCAGGGACATTTTGACAAATGTCCATGTTCCTTCCAAGTTCTCCATCCCCTTTTCTTCCTTTTGGTCCCAACAAAACATAGGGTCCCCCAAGGACATGTTGACAAAAATGAGTGGAATTTCGCATTTTGACCTAAAAAACATCATTAATGTTGTAGTGACTCTCACAACTACCAAATTTTTATCCATTGAGCTACATGAAACATATTAAACGAGGTTCTCATGGATTACAAGGGAAGATATAATGTGTACTTATTTATTATATTGTAGACTCCCTTTTGTCAAAGGATGATCCCTGTTTGTGTTTTTTGCAATAGATTTCATGGTCATTTCTACACTTATTCCATGGAATCATCAATATTAGGGCATGGTGTCAAGAATTTTTTCTCATGCCTCCAATTTGCAATTTGAAGTGCATACCTACACATGATTGGGTATGCAAGAAACTAGGATTTCTTGCCCTAGTCGCATGCCCTATCTTCCTTTGGCACCCAACAAATATATTAAAGGCACATTTTTGTTCATTGTGAGGATTCTTACCTTAGTTCTCTATAGAGACTCGTGCATTTTTTGCAGGCCTAGTATTGTAACTCAACCTATGCCTCTTACTAATGAAATCTACCATTTTCTAAGTTCTTATTCATTTATAATGCATAAAACTTTTTACCTCTGTGCATGTATACATTTTATCGTCTCTACCAAGGTTTTCATGTATATCACATAAACCTTTTTTTTTTATATTAGTCAATGAGCAAAACAAGGGTGTTGTGCCTTACACAACCACAACCCATAGGCGTCAAAGAGATCAACATCACATTAACAAAGGTGACAAGTAAAGGACATTAACAACATACTAACAACAATGTCAGTAGCCCACCTCAAGAGTGGGTAGATAGCTCACCCACAACGTGGGGAGGAGAATGAGAGCTACAAAATCATTTTACCTATTTATCAATAGATATCTCCCACTTATCAATTGACGAGCTTAAGTGGCTTTCTAATTAATGGTTCATAAGGCACAACACTTGCTGATGGTTTTGCAAATGGGGTTGCAACCAGAGTGGGCTTAACCATGGAGAGAATTTTGTAGTTAAGCACGCTCGAGTTGGTGTAGTACTAGGATGGGTGACCTCCTGGGAAGTCTCGGTGCTTCACCTCTGTGAGCATCACCTAGATGCAATGAATGCTAAGTGTTCCATTTGTTCTCATGAGAGATGGCTTCTTGTCAACCACTACTCGTGAAATGAGTCAATGAGTTTGACTCAAAAATCTACACAGTTAAATCCTGGTAGCAATATCACATTATTCCTACGTCGTCTAAAAATTGTCCAAGCAATATTATCGCTAGGATCCCCGCCACAAGGGGGGAACAAGTGGCGAAACCCTACTAGAAAGATTGTCAGCAAAAGGGGCAGAGTGCTATGAAGGTTGCACATTGTCAACAACTCACGAGCAAATCAGGAGCAACATACCTTGTTACCTCGTTAACTCTATGCATGTATACAGTTTATCATCTCTATTAAGGTTTACGAGTGTTAATCTACTGAGGGTGCTAATTGTGGGTTATTTCTACCCCCTTGGTGTTCTATAGGCCTTAACCTTCCGGTTTACTTCTATTAAAATGGTGAAATAAAGAAATATACTACCCTAAGAAGGTTGTGCATTGTCAATAGCTCACGAGCAAATCAGGAGCAACATACCTTGTTACCTCGTTAACTATATGCATGTATACAGTTTATCATCTCTATTAAGGTTTACAAGTGTTAATCTATTGTGGGTTATTTCTACCCCCTTGATGTTCTATAGGCCTTAACCTTCCGGTTTACTTCTATTAAAATGGTGAAATAAAGAAATATACATGTTTCCTTAAGGGTTTTGTTGATTATTTGTGCAATACTATGTAGGAAGAAACATATCATAATCTTGGTGTATCACCACCCCTTCATTCTTTTGTATTCTCTCTTCTTTTCCTCCTACAAGTTAATAGAGTAGGATTCATTATAAGATTGTTCAGTGTTGAGTTGGATCAGCACTTAAAAGTCTAGAATAAAGAGCAATCTACCCCTCTTTGAAGATCTAACCTTAGGTCCCACACCTTGAGGTCAATTCCAGTGTCTCATTAAAATGCTAGTCCAAGTTCAACCGGGTGCAATTTCATGTGAACAATAATCTCAAATGATGTGATGACATTGCCCAACGTAAAGTGAATCCCAAGAAGATATACAATACTCCAGCAAACTCTCTAGATGTTGTCAGGATACTTAATGCATTGTAACATTTAAATCTTAATCATGGGCACTGGTCAACAATCTTTAAACACTCTTGGTCTGTTACCTAGGATGGCTTGCCTTAGATGGTTGGTTCTTTTGAAAAAAGTCTGTCCATTCAAGTCATATTGAACCAATTAACAGTTCATGTTCAATTTGCAAAACCTCGGAGACTGTTAACCATATCTTTATTTATTGTTTTTTTTTGGGAAAAAGAATTGGGCTGTTGTTTTTTGCTGCTTTGGGTGTTGGCGCAGCAAAAATAACCCTTCACAAGAAATCTTCTTTGGTTATGTCATAGGGCTTAGTGGAAAGTTCTATTTTTTTTGTTGGCTTGAAACCAAGATTGTTTTCAAGGTAGAAACAAAGTTTATTGAGTCTTCAAAAGACTTATTTTTCATTCCATTGCCCTACAAATTACACGGACTTTGGAGGTGTCCGAAGAAAATTCTGGGAGCTTATGGACACAGGTCAAGCTGATTTCAAGACGTCTGAAGTGGAGGCAGTTAAGTATTGGCCATATGCCAAGGCAGAAGATGACAAATTCATGAACAGCTACTAGGAATTGCAAAAAGGATAGAACAATAACTAATGCTTCTTGAAGACATGGATCTCAAAGAGAAACAATGTGTTGCTGATGAAGATTATGAGTTGGAAGTTGTCAAATCTAATGAGAGGATTTCTGAAATTGATCCTCCTATTATAGATCGAATGATATGGACAGCTTGTTGGAACTTTTGATTAATTAAAAATTTCACATGTAAATAGTTGGTCAAAATTGTATTAAGGGGTACTTGTTATCCACTCATTCCTATCACAGCTCCTCTTGCTTCCATTGTAGTTAAGCATCTTGACATAACATAATTTTAAAGTTTTTAGTATTATTCTTAGGCACAATAAAATAATTCGATATATTAGAACAGTATTGTATTAAGATTTGAGTTGATGAATCAAGAATGGAATACATCTTGATTAGAGAAAAATATAATTAGCAAAAGGTGGAAAGAAGAGAGAGGGAAAGCAAGGTAAAGGGAGGGAGACAGATTAGTAGAGGTGGAAGAGGGGAAAGAAAAGTGGGTGAGAGAAAGCGAGAGTAACGAGTGGGTGGAGGAAAGGGGTAGGGAAAGGTTGACAAGCAGTAGGTTGGGTATGAGGAGAAAACAAAACGGGTAGACGAAGGTAGGAATATTGCGGTTCACAATGAGTCAACAATTATAGCTTAGCACTTAGCAGAGTATATTTTCAGTAAGCCTACCATCTTAATAGAATTTACATTGCAAAATATATACTTGAATGTTTCTGAAAAACATCCAATCTGTACAAATAACAAGTCTGTTCAATGGGGAGTCAATGTCAGGCTAAATTGTATTTCAGTAGAAAATATGTACAATCCATTGCTTAAAATACATGAAAATAGAACAGAAACAGGATGATTTTGCATAGGGGCGCAGTCAAAGGATACAATACCAACATCATCATAGAACTTAAAGCTCGCAGTAGATACATTATGATTTTGATTGCTAAAGCCAATAAGCTTTAAGAACCCTGAAAGCATCCTGAATAAGTATATCCATCACATAGATATCCTCATCCTGAGAAAGGGCATATTATGATCATTCAATAAAACACTCAGATATTTGGGATAAAGCATGCGTGGGCCACAGTCCTCATCGATTTGAATTGTAATTGCAGATTTCAGTTTTCCCCAATTATCATCTTGAGCCAAACTCTTCATTCCAAATTTCATATTCTTCCAATTTATTCTTTGCTACACTTGGTCGTATAACCCTCAATGCTTCCTTGAAATCACCATATGTCAATGGACGAACCTGGATAAAGATGAATTTAAACTTCATAAAATTGAAATCGATATTTCCCAATTGATTAAAGAATATTAAAGGCACTAGTTTCTTGCCTACTAAACAATTACAGAATGTTAAAGAATGAAAAAAGATTGAGTATAAGAAGCAGAACATAAGAATATATAAATAACATGAAAACCATTCAAAATCCTTGCATTCCAGCACAATCAAGAAAAGGTGTAGAGCAAAGTTACTATTAAAACCAAAATAATTTTAAGCAAGCACTCTCTCTAAGTAAACATCGAGAGTTCCCAGGCATTGTACGAAACTAATCAATTGATCATCTCATGCCCATTCTTCCATAAACATAGGCTGATATATCAAATAAGTAAATGTCTAGATTTGGTTCCAGGAAGCTAAATTATGCTTGAGTTTATTAGACCAAGATTCTATGTGGAAAACAGAACAAAAGATATAAACAAGTATGAAATGAAGTAATCATGTTAGGCTAATTTTTCTGTGAGTTAAGTTGCTAAGTGTCCTGGCAAATCAAGGCCGCTTCAAGCGGTAGCAATCTACTGGAATTTGGGTGCACATGTAAGATTCTTACCACAACAGATGTCTGCTGCAAGGCATTCCAGATTGATGTGACTGTACTATCGCAATAGCCATAATAAGGTGGCTGTTGAAGGCAGGCTGTGATATATTATAACAAATGTAAAGCTGACTCCAACAAAGAGCCATTTTTTCTGGAAAAAAGACAAGGATATAGGCCAAACAAGAACAAACATAACGCCTTCACCCTGAAATTATTAATACTTCAAATTTATACAAATTTTCAAAACTATTCAGAACAAATGTCAAAACTACAGACAAACCACATTACAAGTCAGAGATCCACGATAGAATTTTAGAATTCTGCATTCACAATATGGTTTAAATTTCCTGCATGAGAGATGGCAGGCACTCTATCGAATCACTTAAATGTCAGAAAGATCATCACCTAAGGGCTAAGATATAATCATATATGTAGTACACAGGAAACTGCTGCCCTCTGGAGTGGCAATCTCCATGTTGATCAGCACCTAATGCTCTTAAATTCCTTTGAACAGAGGATCTCAAAGCAAACATGTTTCCTATGGATCTTGACTGCAGTTAATACAGGACTGTTAATGTTTGTAGCTTCAGTCGAATGATCATTTAGAATACATATAATACTTAGATATTGATTAATAATAATATATTGTATTTGTGTATATATATTATATATATTAATATATGTTATATTATATATATTATTATTAAACATTTATTATGCAAACTTATATTATTCTAAAATATGATTGATTAATGAAACATTATAAAATTATAATGAATAGACATGTCCCATGAAGGGACATGTCTCTCATAGCCTCTTTCCCAATATAAATGAAAGAGAGATTGTTGCATTTGAAACACACATAACACATACAACATAGAGTGCTATTACATTTGCAACTATCCTAAAACTTAACATGGTATCAGAGCAGGTTCCCTACCAGCCTGTGAGATTTCACAAATAATGGAAATGCGGATTCTATGAGACCCTGGTGTGTGTTTTTTCAGTACCTCCTGGACACCTCCCCCATCTGCACCCTGGGCATCGTTATGCACTTTTGGCGGTAAAGAGAGCTCAACTCACCTAAATATATGGTTCAAATACAGCGCGGCTCTGTGGTTCACATAAGTGGTTCAAACACTATATGAATGACTCTCCCTGCGCGCGCCTTCCACTCATCCACCCCTTTTGTTACTTCCGTGCGTATTCATGTGCGGTTTAAAAGCTTTAAGAAGGAAGGGTATGTGTCTCAGCTTGAGAAAGCTAACCTATCCTCAATGTGCGTTCATCTTGCCCTCACTGTACCAGCGACTTCATTACGGGGTTGAAATCGACAATCTTGCCATCATTACGGCCATAGTGCCTGAATAGTTCAGATACATGCCATTATTATAGTAGTGATATCATTCCTAATTTCTGGTTTCAGAATCGAAGGCTAATGCTTGCATCTCTAGTTTTCATGGGGTCTTCATCGGAGACGTATACAAAGTTTGTCACTGGCAAAATGATCGTATTCTTGTCGACTATACGCACTCATAATGTTTGGAGCGATCGCCAAGTCCAGTGTGAGCCATAAGACATATATCGTTGCCATCAAGGTCACTATTGGGATTATCCATTCAAGCTTGAGGAGATTGAGCAACGACTCTTTCTAATGATGAGGTCTACATATGAAACTCTTGGTAACAACATATATGACTAACATCTTGATGCAGTCTGAATATATCGATGTGTCTCAATGGTTGGCAATCTGCACTGTATTCGGATATATCGAATGTAATAAAGATCACATTAAATAGTGTCCTTCGATTATGTGCACGGCTCCTGGATGCATTATGTCTGTAGATGATGGATGGTAACAATGATGTTGATGGATGTCCATGACTCCAGATAGGTCGCTAATGTAGTAGTGATATATGATATGTGATTGGTAAGGTAACAACAATGTCAATGGATGACTTTGATGCCTATATGTATAACAGATTGTGGTTTGAAATAATTCTGATATTTGGAATGAAACCGCTGCCGATAGAGTAATAATGGTATGGATGTCAATCAGATCCCCTCTGCTATGTATTTGATATATCACTTTGCAAAAGATATGTGCTATGATGTATTGAACTCCCGTGATCAATCGCAAATGATGGAATGAGTGATCACTGCCTGACATGGATGGTGTTATGATGTGGGATAATGGTAGTCACTACTTGGTATGGAGATTTACAAATATCTAACTGTAATGATGGAATCACATGAGTATATAGTTACAGTCAGAGACATCAATAGAATCATTTCACAAGCAAAGAAATAAATATGAGAAACAACGATAGTATACTGCAGACCGACCATGATCAATCATTGTTAGTACAAAATTATTATCTAATACTCTAAAGTTCAAAGGAGAACATGAATATACGACATAAGATATGATGACAGAATAAAAGAAACATGGCAGAGATATGGTGAAGACAAAATGACTGCATAAGGATGAAAAAAAAAAATTAATAATAATCGTGCCGACAAACATACAGTTCCAGTGCAGGTCACAAGGTCTGATACCTTTAGTACATATTGGAATGGTTTATTGAAATGCTTTGTATCGGCTACATACTGTTTTTTGAGAAGATGATTTTTCAAAGTTACAAAGATGCAGTATGGTATCGATTATTGGCAAAGAGAATATAAAGTCAGATATTATCGGGCATGATAATATAAATATTTTAAGAGTTGTTTTGGGTTTCGGTATATAGCAGTTACTTCAACCGTTAGAGAATGAACTACTGCTGATAATAACAGATGCAACACATAATGAATGACAAGGTGTGATTGAGGAAAGGATTAGCGATAAGGAGAACATATTTAATGCTGAG
The DNA here is from genome assembly GCA_018584345.1 of Thuja plicata. NCBI lineage: Eukaryota > Viridiplantae > Streptophyta > Pinopsida > Cupressales > Cupressaceae > Thuja > Thuja plicata. The sequence continues at coordinate 355,486 of MU218427.1, read as the reverse complement.
ATAATTCACAGCCACGTATTATATTAAATTCACAAGTATGGAACTCCACGGGCAAGAAACAATTCAATCATTAGCGTGGAGCACAATATATGGACTTACACCAAACAGGGGAGGTTTCTGCAGCTGTTAGTGTTGTCTAATGATATTCAAAGGAGTTGGAAGTCTTCACTTGAGAGATGAGAAAGGACTGAGTACTTGCATACGATGTGAGCCACTTCTACGACTACATGATCTAACTATGTATCCGTAAATGCAATTGGCTAGTGAATATCATATACTTCTAAAGGTTCAAAAGAGTGAAATATAACCAGAGACACTTAGTGGTGGGATTTCTACATTTTGATTAGAGCATATTGGCATTTATATATATTTGAGTCTCATACAAAAGTTGTTGCATTAGCATCTTTGAGCAGAGGACATCGCTGTGGTAAATCAATATTTCTATGCATCTATTGCTGGAAGAGCCTATGCATGGTATAGAGGTGGCATGGACATTGAGAAAGGTTGTTGAAGAAAATTTTTGGTCTGCGGTATTTGATAACATCATTAAAGTATACATTCCTGATGTGATATCAAACCCAATTATGATATGGTGAGATGCTCAATATTTTATGCCTTTGGTGCAACAACGATGTTGATTCTGGCCTATGGAAATTCAGCGACAACGATGATGTTCTCAATCTCTGTGTACTCACGGATGGCAATGCAAATATCAGATATCTTGTAGGAGCCGCTATCAAGGATGATTGATCACAATGGATTTTTATTTCTATGTGTCAACAAATGTAGCAAAGAGTGCTCCAAATTCCTGTACTATATATTAACATATGAGAAGGGTATACTTCCATGACAGAGGGAGCAACTAGAGGATCTGCATCAGTGGACATCTGAGGAACTTGATTCAGAGGGAGTAGATCATGGAGAGATGGTTTCTCTAGTATTCAAACGAGGTACATTATCATTGAAGATTGGACGACCGATATTCTCACCACCTCCTGCCAAAGTAAAGTTTGTGCATTTTTGAACAAGCTTGGAGTTGTGGAGAACAAAGCGCCCCTGTTGAGAGGGAGTATCAACATCAACGATTTCTTGATATGTACTTTATTGCATTCTTCTCTTTGAGAGAGAAGTCTAAGGTGAAAGACCTTGGTTTCACCCTCCGAGATGAGTCAAGGTG
>MU218427.1:317023-346044 GCA_018584345.1 Thuja plicata | reverse complement strand
CAATGTAGTATTTAGTTTTACTTTTACTAATAGTAATTCTAAATGTCTTAGACTCTTATATTGTTATACATTTTTTCATAACTAGCATTTTAAGTACCACATGTATAGTATATAGTATATACACCCCGCCGCCGTCCCCAAATTGAGGCCCCTCTGTCCCCCCTGCCCAAAAACTTGTCCCCCCGTCCCCCAGGGCGGTGTAACTATGGTAATATATATAGGAAAATATTTAGGAATATGAGCACAAAAGCTTCCAAGGACATTTTTCACACATGGGAAACGTTACCAGAAACAGGTCACAAATATTTTGCGTCAACAAAAGCATCTATAGTTCCAACCAACACATATCACATGGCACTTGATGTCACCAACTCACCATATTGCTCTCAGGGTTGGAAATTCATCTCCCAATCACCAAAAACCAATATTCTCCCAATTCACAAGGGATGATATAAGAATCTAAGATCTTAACTTGTCATAAATCTCATTATATTTCATGTGTATTTTCCATTTTTATGACGTTTTTAGATAATAGACTGTTTTACAACACATCTTGTATCTACCATATGGATGTTTGTTGTACCATCTCCAACGACATGGGTGAGAGAAGCAGCCTGACCAAAGACACGTCTCTCATGCTCCCCTGCCCAATTAAAGTAATCTTGAGTTGCAAAAAAATAGTTTGGTACTAAGAGTAGCTTTGCATTGTGCATCAACACTGGCTACAGTTTGTCCTTAAAATATAATGAGCTGGTGAAACCAAGAATCTACCACTTCTGAAAATTTCTATGGAAAGGAAAACTTACGACCTTATGTGAAATGAATTCTGTTGAGGGGGATTTTCATAGATAGTTTCATCACAGATATATAGTCCCTCCGAGAAAGTGCATTAAGCTCACAATTTTGAACTTAATCCTCCTGCTGTATAATTCTTGAGCAGGATGAGAAGCACGGTAACAGTATAATCAATTTCTTGTCTTCACGTCTGAAGAGATATCCAAAAAACATCTATAACAAACATCTCAAATATTTGTTTGTAAGGATATTAATTGAGATACTTGAAAAGTTATATTCTGGATTGTTTCCTTCTTTGCCAAATAATTCTTAGGTAACTCTGATAATGATCACTAAGCATTCAGCAAATATCTATTTGTAAAGGCATATATAAATTAGGAGCATAAATAGAGAAAAGCAATCTCTCTTTGTTTCAAATTTGCAAAAGTTGAAAATGTCACACATGAATTTGAATGATATGATATAATATTATAAACCAGTTGAAAATGAAGACCTTAGCATAACTCTCAAACTTACAGGTAAAAATACAATTTTACTCAATCAATGAACATATTCTATCCTTTTACCTGATCTGCCTTTATTGTGCTAATACGTGAACCCAGCTCTCTAATCGGTATCATTGCAGCTTCTTCGCACAATGCTTGCAGATCACTTCCAGAGTAGCCTGCACAAATTGACCAAGCAAAGAAAGTACCAGTCACCCAAAAACAATATAATATAGATATCGTGGGTAATTTAAGTACACAAGAAAGGATAACCATACCATCAGTGTCCTTAACAAGTCTTTCTAACTCAGCGGCTGCCAAATTTGTCAACAAATAAAAATGTTATGGAAACTCAAACAAGAAAACAGCAAAAAAAAAAAAGAATCAATAGACACCATAAAATTTTAAGTTTTTTTAATATCTCTTTATTCTGTAAAAGCATCCAGACTTTCAGTGTTATACAAGGAACCAATGTGATCACTAATCAGCACCATAACTATGTAAGGTCCTAGACTAAGTTACCAGATTCGGCCCTTGGACCCTGGATTCGGGTCCGGGTCCGATCCGGGTCCTGATTCGCGGACCCGTGGGAATCCAGCGTGGACCCTCAAAGATCCCGCACGGATCCTCGCGAATCCCCAAGGACCCACTGTCAGGCATGTTTAAAAGTGGGTCCAGCCCACTTAATAAATGTCTTTTTATTATTTTTTTGCTTCTAACCCTAAAACGACCCTTATTATGGAGCCTCCAAACACATTTCATTATGATTTAGTTTTAGAATTATGTATATTTCTCTTATTATTTTGTATATATAATGCATATATATATATATATATATATATATATATATACACACACACGAACCCATACGAATCATAATGGGAATTTTTTTTTTCATGAATCCACGAACCGGATTCTCGAACCCGAATCCGTCCCCGAGCCCAAACCAGCAACTTAGGTCCTAGATGGATATGATTTACAATTTTTCTCATATACCAAAAAATCTAGGATATACAAATATACAAATCTATCGCTACTGATAAATGTAGGGTAACAGTACAACTATACATTCCCTCAGCTGATACAGCCAGTTTTAACTAACAGAGGGAACTTCAAAAAAACGTGACAAATCTTATCACTTCCCTAGAATGACCTGCTATGCAGGTTTCTAATAGAAACAGGACTTAAAGGGCACCATACATGCTCTAAGGCCAACCATAAATTGCTTTGCACCAGTTACTATCATATATTCCCCAAACTTCCTGATACTCACAATCTTCAACATTATCGTATCATTTTATTTGAATATCCAACGGTATGATAATCATAAAATAGCATTGGGTATGATTGTTGAACAAAAACTGTAGACTGTATGAACCATAATTTGAAAACTTGGACAACGGAATAACTCAGCTGAACCAAAAAAAATTAAAAATCAGGACTCACGAATACTTGGGCAAAATATCAGCAATAACTCAGCAAATTTATCTAACAATTAAAAAATACACAATTTCTTAATAATATTCTTCAAAAACACAAAAATTACTGATTTCCTTCATACAAGTCTTTGGACTTGCCAAGTCTCCTACTTGTAGATGCCATTTTTTTTCAAAAACTGAAAAATAGAAAAAAAGGCTAGCAGAAGACAAATAACAAGAAAAAAAATATTAATCTCCATGTAGTTCTTCTCATTGTGAATATGAATCTATGTTCCAGTCAGAGTGGGGAGAAAGGGGAGCACGGGAGAAGGGTCTTGGAACCAAAGGCCTAGATTTGGGGATGGCAGAAAGACTATAGCAGGGTGGTGACGCGGGTGGTTTGGGGACTGAGCCCCCAGCAGAGTCAAAGGCCAGCACCCCTAGTGTGTTCCTTATTCCTTATTTAATTTTGAGACTTGGGAGTAATTCATCTTTGTGTTGTTTATGTATGTATTCTTATTGTGAACATGCATCAATCTATATTAGGAAAAATTTGGAGAAGCTAACTAGCAAATTAAGAAATGGAAAAATCTTTAAAGTGTGCCCTCAAATTCTGCCCTAAATCCCTTAACAGACACTGAAAATTCTTCACATTGTGGCCGAGATCCATTTTCAACAACTGGTAAACATTTGGCTCCTTTTGTACCAAATGTTGGACGAGTTTGTACATGGGAATTTCTAATATTTAGCATTTTTTTGACAAATAAGTGCCATGATTTTTACCTGAAACTCATCAGAGAGTTTTTCTTTCAATTACTTGCTAGTGAGAATTTTTTGCAAGTACCCACAAGCCAAGTGAGCACTAACCATTCATCCATCTTTGCTCCATTTTCACGATAGACTTTGAAAGCAAATGAGGCATATTTTGAGCAGTCAAGAATAATAGCAATATTTTAGATGTGAATCTCTTAATCAGGACCTATAATGGTATAAATGGAAAACTTTTGCAAAATTAACGAGGAAATAATTTATACAATGCCACCAAGGACATCTACCCACAGCCTTATCCCAGTCAATAACATAAAATTGCCTGTTCATCTCAGTTGAAATATGTGCACTTTTTAAACCACAACACTTTACCAAATTACCACATGTTTTAGAATAACTTTTACCTACAATTCTTGCATGCAAATATCATGCCTAAATCTAGGCGACTTTTTCATGTCCCCTTATCTAAAAATTACACTTACTAAAAATACTAAGTTTCCATTGTCCAAAAATAGTAAATTGGAGGCTTCAAGACACAATCGAATATATTATTTATTTAATATTTATATTCTCCCAATACAAATTACATATTTTGGGAAAATAAATATTAAATTCAAAATCATGTTTTGGTGGGAATGGATTTTGGAAGTTTCCTTTGGTATCATGTGGGCATCTTCAATTATTGTGACAGCTATGATAAGTCATTGGTTGCTAAAGGCAGATCTTTAAGACAGTTTCCAAAAATGATTATTTCCTTCACGCGCAAATTTCCTCCATTTGGAGTTGGTGGGATTTGGGCACCTAATTTTAATTTTGAAATGGATTTCACATGTACATGATTTTGGCTCCATTTCAGATCATTCCTGTTTTGGCATATTTGACAAAGCTTTGGCTTGTTCTTAAAAGACTGATAAACCTGTGGAGAAAGCGACTGAATAATGGGAGTTTGAAGGTTACCATGTGGGCTGGGGACAGGAGTATGAGGTTCATTAAGGTGATCTAAGGTTGGAGGCGGAGGATTGCTGAGAGTAATCCCATCTAGAGGTTACCGTTGTGCTTAAGGATTTGACAGTTTCAATAGTTTTAGAGTTTGGCTAGTAGGCAAGGGTTTGTAGTGGCAGTTTGGGGTTTGAATGCTCTGTTTGGTGCAATTTTTTATGGAAGCATTGTGGATGTGATCTGCTGCTATTTCCTTGTATTTTCTGTTATTTTATTATAATAAACCCTTGTGTGGAGTTTGGAGTGTTGTCTTGCAAGTTGGGTAAAGTTCAGTCTGTGTTTTCAGGTTTCATTTTGCTTCCTTTTGTAAGAAGTTGCAAATCTTTACTGTTCATTATAAATCAGTTGCATGAAAGTTTGTTGTGGGTTTGGAGAAGTTTGCTTAAAAACAAGTTGTTCAACAGGGTCTGCTGGCATCATTTTGCCTTTCAGATTTGATTAGTTTGTTGCAGTACTTATTTGATGAATTAAATCAGTTCATGCTAGAAAATAACATGTCATTTCATCTTGTAAATCTGAACATTCATTCAAATATATATTTTGTGGGTTTTGGTTGCATTCTTGTATGATTAATTCAGTTTATTTCCTTGGCTGTGTTTAATTAAATTTCCAAAAGTTTGGTAAAACATTTCTTCAAGTTATTAAGGTGATTTCAGATCTGACTAAATTGTTTGCAAGGGATATTACAGACTTGAGATAATGAATCATGATAAAGATTATCCGCTGATATCAGTAGCATCTGATTATAATAAATTTGTAGTCTTCCAGAGTTCCACAAAATGGGTTGCCACATCCACTGTCAAGTATGTATGGTACACACCATAAATATTGACTAGAAATATCTAAGCCCCAATTATTAATTAGCTCAAATGCCCTTTATCTAGTAAGTTTTGGTGTATCATTGAACCATTTATAGGTTTGAGAAATAAAATAACTGTGATTAACATGTAGCATTGTGTTTCTTAAGATATTTAACATTAAGAGCAATAAATGTGCTAGCTAATTATTCAATCAGCATTGACCAGTCCAGAGCATTAGGCCAAACACCATATAGCATTAGGCCAAACACCATATTTGAAGTTCATCAAGTTTGATTCTCTCTTTTGCAGTGTATAGTACGTAAATCACCACAGCATACCTGGCAGAGAAAATGCCTGACCCTTAAGCTGATGCTTGAATATAACTCGCCTAACATCTGCATCAGGCAAAGGAACATATATTCTCTTCACCTGATTAGAAATATCAACACCATGTTAGGATTCCGATAAACCATATTGAAACAAAAATTCCATGTTTAATTTGTAACTTGCATAAAGAATCTTCAGGAACAACAGCATTTTAATTCTCAACATAAAATTTAGGGGCATATGAAGAGCTTTGTAAACAGCATCTCAATTAAGTTAAACAGAAAGAAAAAAAACACGAGAAATGAAACAAAATATAAGCTTTGAAAAAGACGGCCTAGGTACAATACCCAAGTAGACAGCTCGAATTCCTCCCTCCCTTTCTGGTTTATCAAAATCATAACTGTCTGATATTTCCTTACCCTCCCTCAGATTAGTGATCTGTTATTGGGTTCTAGTTGAACCTTTTCTTGTCAAGTTGGTGGCCTAGATTGGACATCTTATTCCAAGACTGAATTAAGGGATTTATTTACAAAAGTGAATTGGGTGTTTTCCTATGTTACCCCGAGTTTCCGGGATGAGGGGACAAGGGGATGGGGAAATGGGTTTCCGGGACTTTTTTTCGCGGAGCAAGGGACGACAGGGGACAGCTATATATATATAGGGAAATCTGAAATTTCAAATATATTCATGAATTATATAACATAGTAACATTCATCATAGCAACATAATAACATTTATAAATCTAAAAACAATGATCATTCATCGAATCATCATAGAACATAGCATCAAATGAATCAAATCGAATCATCATAGAATAAGAACATAGGAGAGCATCAAATGAGAGTTCAAATTTCAATTTCATACATTCATAGATATAATTCACAGAAACAATGAAAAGTATCATATCATATATCAAAATGTGCAAAGGCTGCAAGTTTCAACAAAATGAAAAGTTAAAGACTTAAACTATCATATCATTTATCAAGATTCAATTATCATTGCATTAATGTATCATATAATGTCAGAAGACTCAAAGTCTCAAACTTCAAAGTCAAAATGAAAACAAAGATAGTATGTTGCTGCCCTAAGATTTGGTGTGAGAATACTAAATATTGCTCGGATTTACACTCTCAATCTACACATTTTCACCAAAGACTTGCAGAATTCATAGATAACTCGGTTCACATTCTAACAGCACCAAGAGCAAACGATTATTCACTCAGGCATAACTCTGTTTGCTCGGGCCAATCCATATGCAACTTGCAAGGAATACACGATTTGATATTGGATGCTTGAGATTTGATATTAGTAAACACATATTTTCATAATTAGGGTTGCCTTGAGGTGGGGCCCACACAAGATTAAAAAAATTTGCAAAATTTTATAAATTTAAAAATTATCTTACTTTTTGCCTCCCGCTGCCGGAAATGGCCATCAGTCCCCAGGACGGTTAGGGGATGGCTTGGCCGTCCCTAGCAGTCCCAGAGACAGTCAATGGTGTCCAAAACCTCCGTTGACTGTCCCCAAGTTTCTGGGACAGTTTCCATAAAGATTTCATCGAAGACAGCTTAGAAACATTTCCGGCTGTCCCCCATCCCCGAAACCATTTCTGTTTCCAAAACGGGTGCATTTAGGGTGGAAATGCATTTCCAGGTAACAGTAGTGTTTTCTAGATAACTTTGTTTGCTCAACAGCTTATTTTCTTTTATAAATTATAATAGCTGTCATCCTTCCAAACAGACATCTATGTGCCTTCATCAAGGGCGATTTGCATGTGAATTGCAAAAATTTTGGTTTCCATACATGCCCATGCCATTTCTCCAAGACATTAAACTTGCTTTTATTTTCTATGCCCGGTTCCCTTCTATTCTTCATCCCAGATAACATTTGTGAATTTTCAATTTTCAGGTTTAGATTCCAATCTGAATTCTTCAGTTCGGTAGGGTTGCTGGATTTAGCACAGTAGCATGATACGGCATTGTTATGACCCTAGTTTTTAGGATATATAACTTATTTTTGCTCCACCAGCACCTTGCATTTTTTTATCCTACATAGGAGTTGTTACAATTGAACAACCCTATAACCAAATAATATAGTTAACTTAGAATAGGTTTATTTTAAATACAGCAAGCTTAGAATGGGTTTAAAAAATTAATCCTATAATCTTCAATTGACGTGAATTGAAATCTTCAAGGAGAAATCTGCAATATAGCATCTCTATGAGTGCCTGATGAAAGGCAAACTAGTGCTCACAAAGTTAAAGCTCGCTATCAGTATGTATGGCATGTGCCATATAGCAAGCAACCCAACGGTGTCCCTGGCAGAGGTGGCGGTTCTGTGGGGGAAGATTTACCCAAATCCCCATGTCTCAGTAACATCCCATACAGGGGACGCGAGGTTTTTTGGGTGGGATGCATCCCCGTGGAATACTGGATATGAATTAGGATATACTGTCAATTAGACTTACCTCAATCAATGGTGGGAATGGCCACACTACTGATTGGTAGGATACAGCCTTGTCAATCTGTTTCTCTAGGAAGAACTAGATCTCACCAACTATTCCTTGAGTGGGATTTTACCTCACAAAACATCATTACTGATCTTTAATTGGTCTGGGCTTAACTAAAGAACTGCTCAGCAGAAGGGATTTTACCTCTTTGAAATTCTCACTTCACATCATTTATCAATAACACTGATCTTCAGTCGGTATTGGTCTTATTGAAAACTTTTTAAACCAAGTTTGCAACTAAACCATTGATATAGTCTCCAGAGCTAGAACCAAGTTTGCAACTAACCATCGATATAGTCTCAAGAGCTAGTAGCAAACTTAAGACTGGAAGTTGTCCTGCAACCTCCTGTCATTGATCCAGAACCAAGCTGAGAGATTTAGATCGGATAGGTTCCCAAGTTGGGCATATGCTTGGAGCAGCATATAGTTCAGCCACAGAATACTTTCAACGTGTGTTTGTTACTAGAATGAATATACAGTGAATCTGTGGTTAAAGGATAGCTTATGGGGACTCTTAATGATGGTCTAGAACTTACCACAGTGCTCACGGAGGTATCAACTTATCATTATTTGTTGTATCGAAGTTGAAGCATCAATATATCGTTGTATATTGTGGCTGACAAAGTGCTTTAGCTACTGATGAAGAAAGGTTGAAAGTGAATGATGATATTGAAGCATTGTAGTTGCCTGATGAAGTGCTCTAGGGTCTGTTTGGCTGACAATGTCATGTGAATGGCAGCTTTAGTTTAAGACGACTAATGAAGTGATGAAAGAGACTTTTGTAGCGCACAAGTTGTTGCTGAAGTAAAAAAATGTTCCTGAACTACATGGGTAGGAGACTTGGCAATTATAAGGTTGACAAAGCAGTTGACTTTGGAAAAGGTTGTGAAGATTTTCCTTCAGCAAGTGAAATGTTTATAGGGTTTGACAAATTGTTTTTAGAAACAAGATGACAGAAATGAGGTTGTGACTTTTGGCAAGAGTTGCGTAGCCAATAAAAGAAAATTTTCATTGGCAACCAAGGGTTCCTGAGAATGATCACTAAATGGATTCTTTGGGAATTGGACAGTTGCAAATATCTAACCATCCCACTTATATAGTAACTGTTCGTTTTCCAAGGAAATTGAGCAGCCAGAAGGGAGATAAAAGGAGAGCTTTGAAGCAATTTAAGGGTCAGCAGGCTCAGGAAGTGATTCTTGTAGCAGATGTCAGGTGGTCAAAGTTCTATATTTTGTGGAAAGAGAGGAGGCATGGGGAGTATGATTAATAAATTTTAGCATTCCAAAAAGACCACTGTTGTGCCATTGAAATCCTCATAATTGACACCAATTAGTGGGATATTGAAACCATTCCTTTCCTGGAGTTACCATGTAATGATCTATAGTAGATACTGAATCGATCCAGAGCTAATCTCACAAGGAAATTTGTTAAATGTTTAACCTCAAGATCTGCATGTATTTATTTCCCGAAACTTATTTGGTGTGAAGGCACCCAGAATGACTGATATTTCGGTTTGCTTATTATGAATGCAAATAAGAGTTTATAACAATGAAATACATCTAGTACGTTCAACTAGGAACTAGTGGTTTAAAATAAAGAAATAATCAACTTCACAGAATTCGGATAATATGCACAGTAAACAGCACTTAATCGCTTGCACATTACAAGAATTTATACCATTCAAGTCAAAACTACATTATATAGGAATCTGTTTTGCAGACATACCATTTGTTCGCATTCCACCTTTGACAATGCAGTCTCCTTAACCCGTCACTGTGTATGCTCAATACTGTCGCTGTATGTCGATATTCAGGTTAGACTGCCAGCGTTATAGATTGGAGTTACCAAGACTGCAGTTGGTGAGCGTATGTAACACGGCTTCACACCCCACAAAGCTGGTCTTACTCGAAAGTTAGCCTCTTGCACTCCCCTATCCTTTCACCTCCAGTCATGCTGTGATGCGTCGACTCTTCCTTCCATAACTTTGGAATGTCTGCTGCTACCGTCGACTGTTCAATACAGTCGCTGCACACCCAGCCGTATGTAGATACGCAGTCTAGTGACCACGCCAAGGCAGGGTGACCAGTCAACTCCTACGCAGGAAAATACACTCCACCACCCGCTATCAGCAATACAATGCTTTCAAACATGACACCCAACATTCATCCATCTGTGGGTTCAGTTGATACGCCCCGTCTGTTAACCAATGTCATCTGTTACGCATGCCCACCACTGTTATTATCGCAGTCTTCCACAAGACTCCCCAGAAATTATATCGACACCAGAACTTCGTTTCTTTGATCACTGCTATAATATATAAAGCCAAGTTCGTACTGGAATCCTCAACTGCTGTCAATCCTCTTATCTGTTCTTTCCAGTATAAAGAATGCTGAATGAGTATAATGTTTTCTTTTACTTACTTGATGAGCTCAAAGATGAAATCTGTATAATTTCATCACAAATGTGAAAGTCGGGGCTACGTCCAACTTCACAATATTTCTTCAAGGGGCTACATCCAACTTCACAATATTTCTTCAAGGGGCTACATCCTCAAGAAATAGACCAGTCACAAATGCAACCAGATTAGTTTATCTTTTGTTTACAAATTCCATGGTCCTTTTCCCAAGAATACATTTTTCTTTTATAACCTCAAAGTGAGGGAAAACACACAACATAGGCAATGTGGGAAAGAAGTGCTCACTTAAGTCACTTAAGTTACCTTTTTGAAATAAAGTAACTTAAAGTTATAAAGTGACTTTATAATATCACTTTATAAAATAAAGTAACTTGACTTTAGAAAAAGAGCCCAAATAATAAATATTCGCCCACTGAAGCCTGTGACTGGCTAGCATCCTCTGAAAGAAGCCATTAGCCTATCCGGATGGGGAGATAGACTAATTAGGCACCATAACGGCCTACTACGGAGAAGGGGACATTACAGTCCTCCCTTCCCGGGATTGCTTGCCCTCAAGCAATCTCAATGCTGGATGCTGCAAAATAGACTCACCCTCCCATGTAGCATCCTCAATCGGTAAGTCCTTCCATCGAATCAAGTATTCTTTGATGCCCCTGTTCCGCAGTTTCCTTTCTCTGATCTCAATCACCTTAGCTGGAACCATAACCAATTTACCTTCCTCGTCAAGCAGGGGTAAACCAACTGAAGGAACTATCTGTTGTCCAATTGCCTTCTTGAGGCAAGACACGTGAAAAACATTATGAATCCAGTTGTTTGTCGGTAGCTCGAGCTCGTAAGCCACCTCACCAACCCTTTTGGAGATGCAATAGGGACCATAAAACCGGGGCTTGAGCTTTTCTGACCCACTCTTCTTCAGAGAACTCTGCCTGTAAGGCTGAAGAAACCATATCTCCTGACTCGAAACTCCTCTCTATCCGATGTCGATCAGCATACATCTTTTGCTGATTCTATGCCCTCTGAATGTTCTCTCTGAGAGACCTAAGGATATCCTAATGGTCCTGTAGCTAGTCTCTCGCAATTGGTGCCCTGTTGTCCTGTAGAGCAAAGTCTATAAAAGATAATGGCTCGCTGCCATAGAGAGCTCGAAATGGTGACATGCCAATAGTCATGTGATAGGTGGAGTTGTAGCAAAACTCCCCCAAATACAGCCATCTAACCCAAGCCCTCTGTTGGCTTGCTACATAATTCTGGAGATAACCTTCAACCCATTTGTTCACAATCTCCGTCTGGCCATCTGTCTGCGTATGGTAACTGGTGTTGGGAGTCAATTCAGTGCCTTCCAATCTGAACAACTCCTGCCCGAAGGTGCTGAGAAACTTACTATCCCTGTCACTCACAATGGTCTTGGGAAGACCGTGCAGCCTAAAGACTTCTCGGAAGAATAATTCAGCTACTTACGCAGCTGACCAATCTGCTACAATAGCAAAGAAATGAGCAAACTTAGTAAGTTTGTCCACCACCACAAATATGTTGTCCTTGCCCTTAATCTCGGCAAACCAGTAATAAAGTCCATCGATATACCTTCCCACCTCTGAGCTAGAATGGGTAGGGGCTGCAATAAACCGGCCGAATGCTCATGTTCGAACTTGTTCTATTGACAAGTCTAACACTCTCTGACATACTGGACGACATCATCCTTGAGGCCCTTCCATGAGAACCTCTCTAACCCGGATGTCCTGTTGTGGGCGCAGCATGAACAGCCCTCATTATCTTAGCCTTAAGCTTAGAATCTGGCACTAGGTATATCCTATCCTTATAGAAGATGATGTCATCAATTACCTTATACCTATTATCTGGGGACTGACCATCCAGAATCTGACAAGCTTGAGTATTTTTAGAATACTCAACTAGTAAATGGGATTTCCAATTAGCGGATATCTCTGACAGGATACAACAAGCTGCAACTGAGGGTCCCCTAGAAAGTGCATCAGCCACAATATTATTTTTGCCTCTGCATACTCATTTTTGTTGTCTTTTGTTGTCTTTTGTTCAACTCTTTCTGCTACAAGAAGTAGCGCAAGCTGTTGTGATCTGTTTTAACTGTAAACTTGCCGCCTACCAGATACTATCTGAATTTAGCCAAGGCATGCATGATGGCAAGCATTTCTTTGTCATACGTAGAGTACAACCTCTCATTGTCCTTAAGTTTCCTGCTCTCATATGCTATGGGATACATGTCCTGCATCAATACAGCACCAATCCCATTACCTGAAGCATCACACTCTAGAACAAACGTACGAGAGAAATCCAGCAGTGCTAGAGCCGGGCACCTACTCATGACAGTCTTGAGTCTATCAAAGAATATCTCTGCCTCACCTGTCCACCTGAAAGCCCCTTTCCGAGTGAGATCGGTGAGGGGTGTTGCTGTCTGAGAGAGTCCCTTTACAAACCTCCTGTAATAAGAACATAACCCAAGGAACCCTCTCAAGTCTGACACATTCCGCGGTGGTGGCCAATCAAGGATTGCCTGTATCTTCTCCTGATGAACCTTAACTCCATCTACCCCTATCACATGTCCCAGGTAGAGGATCTCAATCAACCCAAACTCACACTTGGATTCTTTTGCAAATAGAGACTGATTCTCCATGGTGCTAAGAACCTCATCCAAGTGTCTCAAGTGCTCCTCACATGTCTTGTTGAAGACCAAGATGGCATCAAAGAATACCAAGACATTCTTGCGTAACTGCTTTTTGAATATGTGATTCATGCAAGACTGGAAGGTAGCTGGAGCATTAGTGAGCCCAAATGGCATTACTAGAAACTCATAGTGCCCGCAGTGACATCTCAATGTTGTCTTATGAACATCCTCCTCACAGACACGTATCTGATGGTACCCTAATCGAAGATCTATCTTCGAGAAGTAAACTGCCCCATGTAGCTCATCTAGCAGCTCATCAATCTGGGGGATGGGGTACCTGTTCTTAATGGTCCTCTTGTTCAATGCACGATAATCAATACACATGACAAGAGTACCATCCTTCACCAAAACTACTGAAGAAGCGAAGGGACTGCAACTGGGCCTGATGTGCCCCATGTCAAGGAGTTCCTTTATCGTCTTCTCTATTTCCTACTTATATTGCCTAGGGTGACGATAAGGGGTAGTAATCACGGGCTTAGCGCCCTCCTCCATCTCAATGATGTGCTCAAACCCTCTGTCTGGAGGTATGCCTGGTGGGATGTCCTCAAAAACCCACTTGTGCTTATCAAGCACATTCTGGACATCAACGTGGACCTATTGACCTGAATCTAGTGTAGGTTTAGAGAATATGAAGCACTGGGCTGCCCACTCCATGTCACTATGCCTCATGATGGCCTCCATTTTGTGGGTCAACACTAATCTGGGCCCGCCATATGGCATGGCCTTAAGAATCATCTGCTGATCACCCTACATAAACTCCAATTGTTTCAGCTTGTGATCAATGGTGTACCTCTCTAGAGTCTATAACCACTGCATACCCAAAATAGCATCCAAACTGTCTAAATCAATGACATAAAAATCAGCCTCTAGAAGATAATCCCCAAAGTGAATTAGGAGACCAGAGATCTTCCCTGTACAGCTCAACAAGCTCCTCTGCCACCTTGACCTTAAACTCGGGAATGCCATCTACCTATAACCTCCTCCTGGAGACCATACCTGTGCTAATAAAATTGTGAGTGGCACCTGTGTCTAAAAGGCAAACGATCTCCTGTCCTCTAACCACTCCCTTCAAACGAAAAGGGTGACATGTGGGAATCCCTAAAAGGGATGCTAAAGTGACTAGGGGCTGCTCATGGGGGGCTTTCTTCTTTTTTTCTTCTGCTGATTTTTATTCTTTTAAAATGAAGAGGATCCCTTAAAAGTTTTCTTAGGTGGCTGCAATATGGAGGAAGGTGAATCCAAGTCATGTGCTAATTTAATAGCGTCGTCCAAGGTGTCTGGCTTGAGAACTCTAACCAAACCTCTGAATTTATCCTGCAGACCCTCAATAAACAGCATTACCTTTCTCTTCTCAGACATGTCCGTAACCATCATGGAGATCCTCTGAAACTCATCAATATAATGCTCTAATGATCCACTCTATTTCAGCTGAACTAACTCTCTGTAGTCGACCTCTATGTCCTTCCTATCAAAACGGGTGATCAATCTCGTGCTGAAGGTCTCATAGGAAGTAATCAACCCGTGATCCTGGGTGACAAGGCCGTGATGCCACCAATCATATGCGGCTCCCTCTAAATGCATAGTGGCAAATTTAATTGCCTCAGTCTCAGACATGGGTCTGAGGGTCAAGAAGGTATCTAGCTTGTGAATCCAAGCTCTAGCGGATGTCCTACCGCTGCCATCAAATGTAGGGAGAGTCAACTTATTCATAGCAAGTTTTAAGTCCCTGTTCTAAACTCTGGGTCTTCTATCTTGCTGGGTCCTGTCGAACTCTCTCTTCTGAACCATGTACTGGGGAAAGGTCAAATTTACTTTGACATTGTCTAGTAACATATTCCACTCATCATGCATGGTCATCACATTCTCTGGAAGAATGTTTGCTGCCTCCGGTGGTGCTACCTCTTCCCTTGCATTATTATCCGCAAAGTTAGGCATAAGGGACCTATCGGACGTACGAGCAGGGGCCCTAGCTTCCCTAGGTGATCCTGCTACACTGCCTCCACCACTGTGATGGCTATTGTGTCTCCTGGCTATTACTGTCAACTGTTGGAAAACCCCTGTAAGTTGGTGTAGTACATCAGCAATATGGTCCTGTCTGTTTAGCTGACAATGTCATGTGAATGGCAGATTTAGTTTATAACGACTAAAGAAGTGAGGAAAGAGACTTTTGTAGCGCACAAGTTGTTGCTAAAGTAAAAAAAAATGTTCCTGGACTACATGGGTAGGAGACTTGGCAATTATAAGGTTGACGAAGCAGTTGACTTTGGAAAAAGTTGTGAAGATTTTCCTTCAACAAGTGAAATGTTTATAGGGTGTGACACATTGTTTTTAGAAACAAGATGACAGAAATGAGGTTGTGACTTTTGGCAAGAGTTGTGTAGCCAATAAAACAAAACTTCCATTGGCGACCAAGAGTTCCTGAGAATGATCACTAAATGGATTCTTCGGGAATTTGACAGTTGCAAATATCTAACCATCCCACTTATATAGTAACAATTCGTTTTCCAAGGAAATTGAGCAGCCAGAAGGGAGATAAAAGGAGAGCTTTGAAGCAATTTAAGGGTCAGCAGGCTCAGGAAGTGATTCTTGTAGCAGATGTCAGGTGTTCAAAGTTCTATATTTTGTGGAAAGAGAGGAGGCATGGGGAGTATGATTAATAAATTTTAGCATTCCAAAAAGACCACTGTTGCTGTTGTGCCATTGAAATCCTCACAATTGACATCAATTACTGGGATATTGAAACCATTCCTTTCCTGGAGTTACCATATAATGATCTATAGTAGATACTGAATCGATCCAGAGCTAATCTCACAAAGAAATTTGTTAAATGTTTAACCTCAAGATCTGCCTGTATTTATTTCCCGGAACTTATTTGGTGTGAAGGCGCCCAAAATGACTGATATTTCGGTTTGCTTATTATGAATGCAAATAAGAGTTTATAACAATGAAATACATCCAGTACATTCAACTAGGAACTAGTGGTTTGAAATAAAGAAATAATCAACTTCACAGAATTCGGATAATATGCACAATAAACAGCACTTAATCGCTTGCACATTACAAGAACTTATACCATTCAAGTCAAAACTACATTATATAGGAATCTATTTAGCAGACATACCATTTGTTCGCATTCCACCTTTGGCAATGCAGTCTCCTTAACCCGTCACTGTGTATGCTCAATAATGTCGCTGTATGTCGACATTCAGGTTAGACGGCCGGCGTTATAGATTGGAGTTACCAAGACTCCAGTTGGTGAGCATATGTAACACGGCTTCACCCCACACGAAGCTGGTCTTACTCGGAAGTTAGCCTCTTGCACTCCCTTATCCCGTCACCTCCAGTCACGCTGTGATGCGTCGACTCTTCCTTCCATAACTTTGGAATGTCTGCTGCAACCGTCGACTATTTAATACAGTCGTTGCACACCTAGCCGTATGTAGATATGCAGTCTAGTGACCATGCCAAGGCAAGGCGACAAGTCAACTCCTACGCAGGAAAATACACTCCACCCGCTATCAGCAATACAATGAGTTCAAACATTACACCCAACATTCATCCATCTGCGGGTTCAGTTGATATGCCCCGTCTGTTAACCAATGTCGTCTGTTACGCATGCCCAGCACTGTTATTATCGCAGTCTTCTACAAGACTCCCCAGAAATTATATCGACACCAGAACATCGTTTCCTTGATCACTGCTATAATATATAAAGCCAAGTTCGAACTGGAATCCTCAACTGTTGTCAATCCTCTTATCTGTTCTTTCCAGTATAAAGAATGTTGAATGAGTATAATGTTTTCTTTTACTTACTTGATGAGCTCAAAGCTGAAATCTGAATAATTTCACCACAAATGCGAAAGTCGGGGCTACGTCCAACTTCACATTATTTCTTCAAGGGGCTACGTCCTCAAGAAATAGACCAGTCACAAATGCAACCAGATTAGTTTATCTTTTGTTTATAAATTCCATGGTCCTTTTCCCAAGAATACCTTTTTCTTTTATAACCTCGAAGTGAGGGAAAACACACAACATAAGCAATGTGGGATAAAAGTGCTCACAAAAGTCACTTAAGTTACCTTTTTGAAATAAAGTAACTTAAAGTTATAAAGTGACTTTATAAAATAAAATAACTTGACTTTAGAAAAATAGCCCAAATAATAAATATCCACCCACTGAAGCCTGTGACTGGCTGGCATCCTCTGAAAGAAGTCATTAACCTATCCGGATGGGGAGATAGACTAATTAGGCACCATAATGGCCTACTACGGAGAAGGGGACATTACATACCAACCCATCTAGAATTTTCTTAAGGAAAACTATTGTCTCAAGTGTGTCATTTCCATGTATGTACTCTCCTTTCTTGCTATTCTTTGTTGCATCATATTTTGTGTAGAGCGTTGTGTGAGTTAACCTAGTGATTAATAATCGGTGGGTCATCAGCATTATAAATCTAATGATCTATGAATCAGTTGTCCTCCATTCTACTTTCCCCCATGAAGCGCTAACTCTAATCTTGGCAACTCAAACTTTTAAATTTCTGAAATCATAAACGGGTGAAGATCTCTCTCTCTGTATATATATATATATATATATATATATCCCTCTCTCTTCACACACACACACACATATTGTAGTCAATGTACAATGCCTATTGTTATGTTCAATAATATTGGTTATCTAACTATGTATTTATTGTCAGCTTTGGGTACTAAGCGTCAGTTGCTTGATGGTTATGTTCCTCTTGGCAACCTCGGGCCCTTTAAATACATTATCTATCGTCAAGAAAAGTAGTATGATCTAGTCGGAACAAATGCAATCCCTGGCTGATCATCTCTAGTCTTCTTCAGTAATAATTTCATGTGTGAATAAAGACATTTTACTCCCGTGTTTGGTATGCATTGACATCTTTATTGTTGATTCGTGTATTTAATTTATCAAATAGAACAATAAACATTTGGCACCATTGCCTGAAAAGTAATCGGGTCAGCTTTGAGAAATTCATGCCCTTAGATCTCAATAAAGGCAAGGCGAGGCCACGAGGTGGTTAAGACCATGAGATAAGGCAAGCTTTAAGGGTCATCGAGCAAACTAAATGAAGGCAAAGATTACGAGAAACACTCAACGAAAATACAACTAGACAATTGTAAAGTTGAAGCGCTTCCCAAGTACATAGTCAAGTTGAAAAGTCAGGACAACCATCTCCAAACGAGGGAAGTTGGGAGACAAAGTCAAATTCCTTCACTATACAAAAGTAGCCTTGAGGACATTAAAAAAATTTAAAATATCGATTGACGGAGAAGAAATCGAGCCAAGGGTGTAAAAAAGAAAATCTTAAGGCGAAACAAGTGGTTGAAAGGCTTAAGACGAGGGAAGACTTGAGGATTCCTACGTGGCTAGGGCTGAGAGCGAAGCACTAGAACGTCCAATATTAAAACTCTTGAGCAAGCAGATTCTAGGTGCTAGATTTGCATCAAAGTAAAACCATGGTAAACCATAGTGGAGAGAAGTAAAAGTTGCCCAACTTTACAAGCAATGGATCAAAGGATCTTGGCAAGCACTGTAAGACATGAGAGACAATCTAGACAGCAAATGGGAAAGATGATAAAGCAATTTGGCTAAGATCTTTTCCAGCCACCTTGTGAGGTGTAGCGATTGATATGTATATAGAAATTGACAAAAGCTCCATAAATACATGGGAGACATTAAAGAAGGTTTTTGAAGAAGAGTTTAAATTGCTTTGTGGTGATAATAAATTAGAAGCATAAACTTAAGATTCAAAACAAGGTAAGCACAAAAATGTACGAGCTTATAAGAAAAGACTTTAAGAATAGCTGGTGAAATTTGAAACAAAGCCTGCTACAATCTAAAAAAGTGATGGTTCATTGAAGGTTTACTTCCATCATTAAGAATGAAAAATTGAAGGTAATACCACTGTCATCCTATTCTGAAGCCTACAAGCGATGGAGATAGAAAGTGAAGACAAAATGTCCTGGTGTAGTAAAAGAAAAATAGAGGAAGATGGAAGATCTGATGACAACAATAACAATGAATTGAGAATGGTACAAGCTCTCTAAAGGGGCATCCTCTAAATGATGAAATAATTGAAAGTGGCAAAAGAGACCAACAAACAAGCCAACAAATTATGGTGTTCTAAGTGCAAAGCTACAGGGCATGAAAGATAATTGTCCTAGAAAGATGTTTTGTGAATTTTGTCAAGTTATGAGTCATTCAATAAAGGAGTGCCCATAGAATTTGAAGACCATAAGTACACAAGGAGAGTCCACTCCATTGAAGCCATAGAATGCATCACCAAGTGGTTATTAAAATCAACGAGGCAGGTGAAATCAAATAGAGTTAGACTTTAAAGGTCATTCTATCATATAGTGTTAGTGAATGAGGACAATTCGCAAGAAAATGCTAGAACAATCAAGACAATGCAAGTATCATGCAAATGGCGTGGAACAGGTGACCATTAAGACAGATTGCGCAAAGCAATGAAGCTTCTTTTTTAAACCATGATCTATTGCAATGGTTAACAAGGAAAAAATAGAGGTATTACTCATTGGCCAGAAAAAACCCGAGTTATGTAAACAAGAAATGGAAGTCTTTAAATACAAGGTGAGTTGTTTGCCATTTGGGTATAATCTTCTCCATACATGATCAATGAAAATGGATAATGACTAAATCTGAGAAGAAATTGCAATTTTAGCATGGTCTTAATTTACCTCTTGACAAAATCCAAGCACCAAGTCACTTTGTTCTACTACCCTTGACTCTCCCCTCCACAAACAGGATTTTAATCATTAGAAAGGACTAAGAAATTTCTTTCAAAGTAAACATGGAGGGAGAGAGAAGTTCGTTTTCTGACCTGGGATGTGTGAATTCTTCCTAGAAAGCAAAGAGGCATGTTAAGACTCAAGGAACAGCCCTTGCAAGTAGTTGGGCTATTAAAACTGTCATAGAGGAGGCCCCTTGGCAAATACTACTCTGCTATCAATTCCCCACAACATGATACACTCAAGGAATTGAAGGTCAGTTTCATCTTTATGATGTTACTTACAATGCCAAAGACTTTGTGGTAGCTGAATTAGCACCTCTTAAGAGGATACAGGTCACCTGGCAAGCACAATTTTATTTTTCTATCAGCAGATAGAGGAACACGATATATAGAGCCTTGCTTCAAGACCTATCTAAACCTCTTATGCTCCTTGAGAAAAACATGGACTCCTGCCCTTTTATACAAGTAAGAGATTGGCAAAAAAGGTGTTTTTTAATTCGAGATATCTATGGATCGTAAATTGCAGCAACGGAATTCTCGGCGTGAGCTAAGCAGAGCTCAAATGCTTATTGCAAAAGATAAATCAGTAATCAAAAAACTTTGAAGGATAATTTCAGAGGGTTGTTTGTTCAAAATTCAAATTACAACTTTAAGTCCAGGCCCCTATTTGAGGGGCAGAAATGGAGCATTCAAATAATAAGAATCTAATTATATGATCAAAGACTTGTATAGTGAACTGAGTCACGCCTCTCCCATACACTCCAGAGTGAACAAACAGGGAGGGATTCATGTACTCAGAAGTGAGATGACAAAGACAGTGCCACTCCATATGAGTGACCAGAGCCTTCTTTTAAACTAAAGGTATTGAGATGCTTAGTTCTACATCAAGTTTTAGAACGTAAGACAAGCTTGTCCAGGGTTGGTATTTAATAAACTTTATGTGCGGCATGTTGAAAAGATAAAATGCTTACACATGCCATTCCAAGATGTCCTACAGCAAAAAGATTCTTGATTTGGCCATGTATTGAAGCTTATTTTCTTTTCATTGCCCTCTATCTTGCAGATGTTATTTTTTGGAATACTCTTGGATGAGCATTGGCATCTGCAAAACAATATGGCATGCAACTTGGCTATATAATACGAGCTTTCTATGGAGAACGAGGTATAAGGAAACATTCCACGAGGACACTTATCCTATCAGCCTAAAAATATTGCAGACATTCGGTAGGATATAGCTATGCAACTTAAAGCCGAAGATAAATGAATCTGTCAGGAATCAGGATATTGATTCTTTTGAACTTTCTAAGACCCAGGCACTTTCTTTCCTAGCAATGCAGGGAGGAATTTTCCTAGCAATCCCACCGTTAACCTGATGTAGCCTTCTGGGAATCTGATCAAAATTTGGAGTTCACTTAAGTAATATAAGATGCATTTCTTTCAAAAAATAAAAAATACCTCAAAACAAGCAGCACTATCTGACGTTGTTTTTACGACCTCTTTGCTTTTTTGCCTATGCAACTATAGCTAATTTTTATAGTAAAACTCACCAATCTACGAAGGACAGCATCATCTAATTCTTGTGGCCTATTTGTTGCACCTGCATTTGTATTGCCAATTAGAAAATAGCATCAGTTGCTGGAAGGTATCTTTTCAAAATATAAACAATGTTTAATTAATATTTACAAGCAAGAGAAGAAAACGGAGAGCTCACCCATGACAATGACACGATCATCTGAATTTGACATCACCCCATCAAACTGAATAAGAAACTCTGACTTCAGCCTTCTGCTAGCTTCATGCTCATTTGCTGACCTTGTTGACATTATACTGTCTATCTGCACTGACAAATGCATATGATGAGCATTAAAAGAAATGCAGCTTATATTACCTCATTTCAGACTCAGCTCCTAATGAATCCAGACAAATAATAAACTTCATTATCAATTGAGCACATTGTGCTTAGCAATAATGATCAATTCCATCAACTATTACAACGAGCATTAAAAGAAATTCAGCTTTATATTACCTCATTTCAGACTCAGCTCCTAATGAATCAGACGAATAATAAACTTCATTATCAATTGAGCACATTGTGCTTAGCAATAATGATCAATTCCATCAACTATTACAATGTATTTTTGAGTTCTACAAGGTGTGTATAAATTCAGCTGTGGGCATCTCAAATTTACAGTTCAACCATTTTGACAACTCAATACACACAAATTAAAAAATAATTAAAATGTATAGATAAGAGATCTTTGAACAACAATTTAGATGAAAAGAAAAGGCAATAATTTATATGCAAACATTCAATTAAAATATTCCTCTAATTTCATCGATACAGCCAAAAATAATCAAAATTGAATTTTATTGTCCTTGAATCTTGTCTTGAAATTCAAGTATTCAGTAACTTCAAAGAGCCTAGTGTTCTACTTACAAAAATACTTTTCTCTTGTAACTGATTGTATTGTCACTATTATTAATCTCATTGACTTACCTTGGTCATTTCAAGGCATTAATACATTTTCACTCTTTTTTTTAATATTCCTTGGACAAAATCGTTATTAAGAGTAGCTGCGACCACAAACTAATTGAGAAATATCTCTGATATAAGGTTTTCAAAATAAATTTATTATCATGTGCAAAATTATGAGATTAATGAATGTTTCGTCATTCATGCTCCACGCCAAATTTTTCATATAATTACAAAAATGTATGAAAGCTTGGAGTTTTATGAAAGTAGTAATTACTATTGAATAATTTTAGTCCGTTTCTGGAGCTAACAACCTTAACATAGGATACATCACAATACAAATTATCAATATTGCATCATTTTTTCCCCAAAACTCTCTTCAAATTAGTTAAAAGCCAGGCATTATATAATTTTCACAGGATAAATTCGCATCTCAATGCACTGCACAAATAATTGGAAGAAAGGGTTGTGAAAATACCACATAGCAGCCCAAAAACTAGAAAGGAGAGGGAAAATTGTCCCTGAGATCTTTACTTTTTATGTGTCATTCAAGCATTTTGACTTATTTGATTTAAAATGCAGGCATCAATCCGGCAAGGCCTGAGAATTGTGACTATGAATTTAGACTATTTATCAACTATGGAAAAATAAAAAAGGTGAGTACATACGCATCAACCGAGCCGCTTTCCTTTGGTTTGCCTGCCTAATCCTAAAAATTCAAACTTATTTGGCAGGAAAGATCAAAACTAGATGTTCAAATTGATAAAATGCCGCAGTGAAGAGGGCTCTTCCATCAGCACTCTTCAATTTTAAGAAAGCGAAATTGATCCTCTCTTTGAATTTATTCCCAAAGTTGAAGAGGCTCACAAGAATTTTTAACAGTCTTTGTCAAAAGACCTAGAACAAACTGTTAGGAGGTCAGACCTAGAACAAACTGATAGGAGGTTGGAAAGAATAGCATCCAACATCCCCCAACATCACAAATGTGAATTAGACACCTACACAATCCCCTTTGGTGGATAAGACCCTCCTACCAGCTAGTTTGGATTCATCTCCATGCATGCAAGGACCTGGAAAACAAAGATGAATATGGGGAAATCCCCTCTGCCAAAATTTTAAAAGTCTCCCAATCAGATTGCTCCAAATTGAAATCAGATCGTAGATTAAAACAAAAAGGAGCTTACAGATCAAATTAGTTAAGACTCAGGAGAATCGTTTGGAAGGGAGTCAGCTATTACTGGCTAAATATCTAGGCAAATTTCAAGTGGTGGAACTCCCATCCAAAAGGGAAAGTCAATATTTTCTAGAATGGTGGAAAGATAGGGGCATAAATGCCCCAAAAAGATGCTTTCTCAGGCAACAAACTTTGGAGTGAAAAGTGGGCATTCTTTTCTTACAGGAAACTAAGCTTAAAAAATGAGGCTAATTTGATGATTCAAGCCCCCTGGAAAATCTGGAAATGTGATTTTGTGGATATTGTTAGAGCTTCTAGTGCTTTGGGCATTTGATAGTCACCCTTCATATTTCTTTGGTAGGTTTAGGAGGCAACTGGCAATGTGTCAAAGTAAAAAGGTCTGATTGAGGATATCTCTTTCTTTTCAATGTATATGGACTGATTGGTCTCTTTCCAGACCACGAAATTTGGGAAGAATCATCTCAGTATATGAAAATACTGCTGTCTGACCTAGTCATTCTTGATGAAGATTTTAATGCGATTCTCACTCAAAGCTTCAGATAAGTGAGGAATTATGCAGCAAACTAAATCCCAGGTAGATTTTTCATGTTTCGTAGATATCATGAATTTGATCAACATTATTATAAAATCAGGGGATATGGACAACGTTCAGCTATATTGTTAAAAGGCTGGATCATTTATTTCATTCTCAATAATAGCTAGATTATAATTTCACCTTCTTGAGCAAAATTCTGCCCCTATAAGATCATTATCCTATTTCCATTAACATAATGGGACATTCCCCCCAACTGGATGCTAATTCAAATTCAAATTATGTGGCGCTCAGAGATCCAGATATAGAAAATCATCTTCAAAAATGATGGTTTCAGACCCCCAAGTTTCTATGCTTTGGAGAAATCTTTTTAGCAAAACTAAAGATTTCTAGAAATCAAAATCTAGAGAGTTCTGGTCAAGGGAGAGAGGAAATAAACCGCAACTCATCTAAAGCCAGAGAAAGCATTAACAGGATCTCCTCCATTCGGTCTGTTGATAATAGACTTTTGAAATTTGCCTCTGGGATACAACTAGAAGGTACATCTTTTTTAAAAGCTTCTGTGTTCTCAAGAAGCCTCTCACTGGCAATCTTAATAATCCAGCCAATAATCTTATTATTTATCTGATCAAAATCCTATGCCCATGGCCCCTTTCATGGACGAGGAAGTAAAATAGGCTATGTTTCAAATGCAAAGGGATAATGCTCTGGATGCGGATGGTTTCCCAGTGCCTGCCTTTCAACATTTCTGGCACATTGTAAGTAAAGAGGTACAGGAGGTGGTTGAAGCCTCCTGGAAATCAAAAAAGAAAACTTAATCCTTGTACTAATCCCTATATTAGATGTCTCCAAGTAATTTGCAGATTTCAGGCTCATTTCCATTTGCAACTACATCTACTACACCATGTCCAAGCCAATGGTTCAACAGTTGAGTTTGTTCTGCCCTACATCATCTCCCTTGAGCAAGGGAATTTCCTTCTTAACAAGGTCATCACAGGGGGCATCATTATATCACATGAAAGTTTGCACTCAGTCGCCAACAGGACACTAATCAAATTAGATATTAGCAAGGCTTATAACAACATTGACTAGAGACTTCTTATGCTCATTCTAGACAAATTTGGATTTTCCTTGGAAAAAAAAGAAGGAATTTTTGAATGCATTGTAGGCCCCAAATACTCTGTCCTCGCCAATGGTAGTCCTTGGGGTTTTCTCAGAGACCCTGAAATGATCTTTCCTTGGGGAGTTAGCAGTTAAACCAAGATAGACTACTATTTACTTGGAAAGAGATGGATTCATATAAATAACAGAAGAATTTAAAATTTCCAAACACCTAAATAACTCACACATCAATGAGTAATAGTCTATGGAATCTTTATCATAATCTGAACATGCAAATATTTGTCTCCAATTTAAAACATACCAGAATATCGAACCCTCTATCAAAAATAGTATCTCAGATTTTTGGTAGATTCCCAAACTCGCTAGCTGTTTAATGGATTGACCTTGGCTCAAGCTGCAGGATATGTCTCCCAGCCACAGTGTATTAATTAACTTTCTCAGTCTGCTGGAAAGAAGAAAACACTGGTATTGATGCTTGAACAAATGCTTCTGAACCTACTCTAACTCCTTGATTTGCTTTCACAGAACTACGGCCTGCTATATGGAAGATTATGGATGACTGAATTGTGTTGGGTTCGCATCCAGACAGCTGCTGCTACAGGGATTTCATCCTGGAACAGGTGTTCAATTTTCCAGAGCAAAGAAATAACAGTCGTTGATCAAGACTGCCCCTCTTCATTTGATTTCCTTAAATCAACCTCATCGAAGCAAGAAAGCATTTTTTTGCTTTCTTTCCACCTTTGAAAACCAACTGTTGGCAACTTCTAATCTCACTCCTACATGCCTTGTCAAAAAGAGGCTTAGCTGGCTGAGATAAACTTGAGTTGATAAGAGGAAAGATTAAATCAAATGCCACTTAAAAATGACCCCACAATCATGACTGAAAAATAGGGACTTAAGTGATCAGAAAAGATTTCTACAAATTGACCTGGAATTGGAAAACGGGAATTGGTGAATTGGTATAGGCCAATTCTAATTTTGGTCCAAAATGAGCATTCTGCAATTCCACCTCAGAACCTGGAATTAGAATTAAGGCATAGAATTGGAATTGAGAATTCAATTTTGAGAAGGGAAACCAATTCCCGTTTTCCAATTCCAGGTCAATTCCAGCAAACAAACGGGCAATACGTAGCCTAAGAGGGACAAGAATTAGGCTAGTATCTTTATTTAATTATCTACAGCTAAACCAGAGGGTGCATTACATTCCTCCCTTCCTGGAGATTGCTTGCCCACAAGCAATGCATCACTGTACCACCACATTCCCAAACAAACCATATATAGAGCACTGATTGCTCCCGCTGCTCCACTCTGAGATAAATGCTCAAGCACCACAAACCATGAAGCAACATATTGGAATCCATGTCAAATAATGTACCAAATAAATTAGTACCCGGATCCCATATCAAATGAAGAATCTGCTGTAGGAGATGAAGTAGGAGAATGTCAAATGGTCACCATGAAGTAATCATACAAGCATGTAGAATATCAAAACAATGTGAAAGCAAACCCCCACATGCCAATGAACCAACATAAATGGCCACCCAACTTCGCTGTTATAACTCTGATCAGCAATATATGTGATATCAAACATGTCAACAAACCAATGCCAATCAAGAAAAATCACTCCACACTCCATCTCTACCACAAGGTATACCTCCAAACACTCCCATACTGCTGGGAAACTGATGTAGACAATGGAAAGTCCGGATATGCCATATGATTCC
The DNA here is from genome assembly GCA_018584345.1 of Thuja plicata. Lineage (NCBI taxonomy): Eukaryota > Viridiplantae > Streptophyta > Pinopsida > Cupressales > Cupressaceae > Thuja > Thuja plicata. Next base: position 319,002 of record MU218427.1, on the reverse strand, counting down.
AACTTGGGCAGCCACTAGTCAATAAAAAATCAAGAGATATTAAGTCACCGATCAACAAGGATATCGCTGCCATATCAAAAAAATCATGACAACCTCATAAAGAAAATGTGTGCCATCAATGCTCATTAAAGACACCTCTTGAGTGGCTGGTCCACTAAGAGAGTCATCAATCAAACCACTATCACCATCAGGAGAATGATCAAATACCTCAACTGGAAATTCTGAATTAAGCGACTCATGTCTCACATCAACAAATGAATCGTGAACATCACAACCATGTTGAAGATTAATCTTGGCTTGTTGAGCCAATAACTTGGCTTGCCTTGCCCTTTCTAGCCAATCATCATTCATCATTTGGGGCTGAGTTATATCAGCTGCTCCAAAATGTCTAAACCCAATCCTTGGTGGCAAATCTTCAGTTGAGACAAGCACATTTTTCTTGTAAAAACTGCATGCTCAACCTTTATATCTTGAATGTCAATGCTAGAGGTCATCTCTTCTTAATATCTTGAATACCACTGAAGAAATGCCCCACACATATCGATACCAGGATCCCAAATCTTTGCACTGTCATATCCATCCATCATGTCAACACTCGTTCTATTGTTGTTGTGAACCTGTACATCATCTAACCAGCTGAGAACTTCACTCCAAATGAAGCCACAATTACTACCAACAACCAATGTTGTTAGGAATTCATGAATGAGCCAATCTTCAACAAGGAAAGTGTTTTGAATACCTTTCCAAGACCTCCAAATAGCTGCTGTAACTTTATCTATATTTCCACAAATTAGTGTGCCTTCATTAAAGGTCGCTAAGTAAATGTTTTGTTTAGCCATGCAACCAACATGGTCCCTTATATTTTGATCCTCATAGCCCAATGTAATATCTAAAAAGACTAAATATCCAATCAATAAGTAAATCATGGCCCTATCATATGAAAGAGGTGACACGTCCCCTGACGAATGGGAGATGTTTCTATTTCTCAACAAAGACGAGATTTTTGTGGCTGGTCCACTATGTATGCAACCAAATATCTCATCAACTCTAGGTAGGGAAGGATCAACTTCACACTTGTCATTCCAACTTGAATGTTCCCAACCCAAGGTTCAAAGTTTGACTCATGAGATGAAAGAGAATTGCTGATCAAGCTCAGATAATCAGGATTATACTCATACCTCTTCAAGATGTCTTCCCTGTCCTCTTCTTCCCTTGGAAGAAATAAAGATCTAAGATCTGATTCCCTTTGTTCACTTGTGTGATCTAGTTGATTGCATCACTCTTTGACCCTTAGAAGTATTAGAATATTATTAATTTAATACATTAACGGTCATCTTTTGTATATACTGTAATTTATTTAGATAAGATGCCGGTTTCTAGGATGCTGGTTCGGGTTCGAGTTCGAAGAACCGGTTCGCCGGTTCGCCAAAATTTTGAAAAGGGGTTTGGGTTCGGGTTCGTTAGTACAAAAATATGTAATTTTTTTTTATATGCATATTTTGATATTTATGCAGCCTAGAGGCATGAGTTAAGATTAGAATGTCACATAGTATCATAAAAAGTAAACATTTAAACAATAAAACACTTGTAAATTTGTAATCATAGCATCATGAATCATGAATCCATGATCATACCATCATATACTTCAAGTTCAAGTTCAACATCAAAGATTCAAAACATCTAAATTAAATCAGAACATCAGTTCAAGTATCATTGTTTGAAGTTCAACTAATGGATTCAAAATTTATTGATATTCATTATTCTATTCAGATTCTTCATCATCTTCTTCTTCTTCTTTATTGGCATTAGTTGACTCACAAATAGAGATAAGGCCAATGGGGTCAGCTGCACAAATAATAGTATTTGCTTCAAAATCTTCACATTCATCAAGTGCAAGCTGAGATGTGGACGCATCCAAGTCCGCAAGCTCTGCATTTATATCCCACCTCTTCGTCTCCCCTTCATTGTATTCTTTAGTC
>MU218427.1:283048-299100 GCA_018584345.1 Thuja plicata | reverse complement strand
AAATCCAGTCTCTGCAACCTTAGCAAGCATCCTCCCTGCCTGTGCGACAATGGGAGCTTTGGAATAGGGTATGGACATCCATCACAGTATAAATAATAGAGGAATTTTCTATATGTTGCAGCTATAAGGTGATGACTCATCGATGGTGGCCATTTCAGTAGTCTAACATGTGTAATTTTATTTCATTCCTCACAATAATACAGAATGAGTTGTGAAAATTTGATATCATTAAAACATTCTAAATTTTAACAAATAAATTATAGTTTAAATTGTTTGATTAATTTAAATGTTATTGTTTGCTAACTTTTAGCAGACTGTGAACACTCATATTTCCATTCCAATTGACTGATTAAAATCAGAAAAGAATCTGCAACAATTTACTCTTAAACTTGGTGATTTTATCAGCAAAATGTGAAAACAAAAGGATGATTTTACAGGTAAACTGTGAACACCAAGCATCCTGATTTTATTATCATGAAAGAACAATATTACACAATAGTAACTTGGCAAATTGAACATAACCCCTTACAAAATTGAGTTCTCTTATCCAAAACCCCATAAATCCACTCAAAACCCGATTTGAAACATATAATAACAATAACATAGAAAATAGTTAGCCCTATGCTAACACTAAATCCAACCAATGGCTTCGAACTTCTCACATAAGATCTGATTTTGCATAGTACATCTCCAATACCATCTTCCATCTTCAATTTGCTACAAAATAATTGAGATACCAAAATCCATAAGCTCCCATCATCGCTTTTATTAAAATTATTTAAAAGGGCGCCACAAAGATGAAATATTCAAGGTATTATGAAGAAACATCTATAGAGAAAAATAGGAGATCCTTCCTCAACAATGCATTCAATCTCCAACACTGACAGTTAATTTCGGAGTTGAACTCAAACAAGTCAGTAGACTGTGGGATCACCATCCAAGAAGAGTCAAGTTTGTCATGCAAAATTCAAGCAAGGATAATACAATCTAGCAGGATCATGCAGGACTCAACCATATTTGACATGCAAAATTCTCCTTAGTGCCACTCCTTCACATGGGTGCACCAATTGCAAATCCAAGCATTCAAACAAGGGTGGCAAAAGCAATTTATAACTCCCTCATAACTAAAGTAAACTAATCTTTACAAGCTCTTAAATTGAAAGTCAACGCCTTATATGGCAAGTGAAGAACTTTACATGTCTAGGGTACCAGTTTGAGAGGGACTGATTTGAATTTGAATTTGATTGTACCCCCCCACATGTAAGAAGCCAAGTGTTGGAGCCAACAACCAACATGAAAACAAATAATCTTATTTTGGATGATGCCAATTGCTGAATTCTCGAAGATGCCCCTACATCAGGTTGAGCAATTGTAATAATACAGTGTCACCTAGTACTCACAATTAATGTCAGTCATTTAATTTTTTACTTTCCATGAATTATTGAAGGAATAAATGGCCGCCTCTATGACATCATATACATAACAGCTTAGCTAACAAATAAACATTTTCTATCTTTTCTTGTCCTGTAATAATGGTTATATGTGTACCCTTACAATCAACTGTGATACACAATAAAAGGATGATTAAATGAAATTCCAGGCACATACAGCTGTAAATGTGACTCAACAAACCTCCCTTGCCAACACTCAATAAAGCAATTCCTCTGAACACTGCCCACTGGCTGAAATTAGTGTATGGATTCAATTAGATTATGTGTTATCAGTAATGTTACCTTCAGAAAGCATTCGTAACACCAAGCAATGATCTGACCCAGGCATATAAAGGCAACATCATTAAATGACTAATATTCATAAGCACATTTAACTAGCAGTTTTCATAACTAAAAAATGCCTAGCTACCGAGTCTTATTTGAAGATAAGGCATATGGTTCTCTATTTGTATGGGATGCTCCTTTTACAAGTTTTCTAAATATTGCATGAATAAGTATTGTTGATTTGTTGTCAATTTACAAAATTAGGTCTAATCTTTGATGAGCACGTGGTTATACTGAGAAGGGGAAGTGAAGCAATATAACAGCAATGTTTACTTTTTCATACTTAATACCATAAGCATATCAATTGCTCAGTAAAAATTTACGTGGAAACCTGTACAGGAGAAAGCCACAGAAAAATATTGCTTTATATAAATGCTTTTTCTTACAACTTTGTAGGCACCAACTTAGCAAGATGTGCCAATCTCTCCTTTAAGAAGCACAATCTTCCAAAACAAAGTTCCACCTTGAATGTTACTTCTTCAGTGGATGATGGTCACTTAGATCTTTTGTTCAATATTACTCTTCGTTTTGAATTTACCTTCCGTGAATGATCTTCAAATATATCTTATTCACTACTCTCAACTTTTAATATCTCATAAAATCTTCTTAACTACCTTTCACGAATCTTCTCACATATGCTTCATAAATCTCTTTAAATCTTCTTGAGATCTGCCGTTATATCTTCTTCACACAAAACTGATGATGTGGGTATGCATTTAAATCTCCTTTAACAAGTCTACTAAACTATCCTTCATGGATTTGCTCAAAGATCCTTTATAGACTCCCTGCTATATCCTTCATAGATCTGCTGTTATAAGTCTGCCAGTGTGCTTATGATTTGTCTTGTTTTCAACACCCACTCATTATATCTCTCACACAATGCTCTCTTTATATCTTCCCAAGAGAGGCAATTTCATTTAGAGATGTCTCCTTTCACCTTTAAAAACATAACTCTTCATTCCACATGCTAATTGCTTCTCTTCAGTAGTAAATCTGATTATGTTTGAATGATATATATTTAATCTCCACTCACATCTCTTATTCCATTTTCCAATTTACAATCACTACTTATACTTTGTCTATTATGAAAAGAGACATCGTTTGGAAGTAACATGACTCTTCATTGCAGCACAGTTTCGATCTTTTAAAAACCTCTGCACATGACTCTTCATTTCAGCATAGTGCTTATGATTTATCTTGTTTTCAACACCCACTCATTATATCTCTCACACAATGCACTCTTTATATCTTCCCAAGAGAGGCAATTTCATTTAGAGATGTCTCCTTTCACCTTTAAAAACATAACTCTTCATTCCACATGCTAATTGCATCTCTTCAGTAGTAACTCTGACTATGTTTGAATGATATATATTTAATCTCCTCTCACATCTCTTATTCCATTTTCCAATTTACAATAACTAATTATAGTTTATGTCTATTATGAAAAGAGACATCCTTTGAAATTATCATGACCCTTCATTGCAGCACAGTTTCGATCTTTTAATAACCACTGCCTTCATTAGTATTCTTCAATATAGAATCCTTGTCTTAACTAATATAGCTTCAATATAGAGTTATCTTCAAAACTGAGTGCTATATGTTACATTTTAACACTGCTCATTAACTAATTAATTTCTGCCTTTAAGTAAATAAATTGGGCAATGATAATTACTCTAACTTGAATGCCAACTTTCAACATAAATATGAAATTTTTGTCTTTAACATTATCTTTGCCTTTCCATAAACATAAGCACTGCTTATGAGGTATATTAATCACTGTTTTTAAAACATAACCAATGCCTTTTATTAATAACCCTTGCCTAATGAAATCACTGCACTTTAGCAAACTTAATCGCTATCTCTGTTTTATGGTTGCTATTTCTATTAGAATATTTTAGATTCTTTTAATATTTGAGTATCTTTTGCTAATTTTAGCTAGCTTGGTAGAATCTTCTATTAATGGTAATTTTAGGAGCTTTATTTATTACTTTATTTTAGACTTCTATTTTTAGAAGACTTTGCTTCAGTTTGAAGCTCTTGTAATGTTCTATATATTCGATGTAAATCTTTCATTGAACACATAGAATATTTGAACATGGTATCAGAGCAGGTCAATGGGTTTCTATCAGATTTGTCGAATTTTTTAAAAGAAAAAATTCATAGCCCTTTTCCCGGAATTTTTTCCCGAAATTTTTTGAATCATTTTTTTGTGAAAAAACGTGGTTTTCAATTTTGAAGGGTTTTCGATCGATTTTTCAGAAAAATCAAAGCTAATTTTCTATGGTTCGATTTCAAGGTTTTCTCAGACCCGTCGCCATTCTTTTTCTTTTTTTGATGCATTTAGGCTTTTCAGCAATCCGCATCCACTACTTGTATGTCCTGTGCAACATTTTAATTCTGATCGCGAACTTTTCTTGCTATTTGTTCTTCGACGCGATGTGTTTCTTCTGCCTCCTGCAATGTCATTTCGTGACGGATTTTTCTGTGTTTTTGGAGCTGCAAACTGTTTTACACGTCGTTTCATTACACCATTTTTTCCAGTGAAACCCGGGGACTCGCACCCCCACCTAAACCTCGAAGTACCCGTCCCCGGGAGGTCCCCGCTCTGGGTTCTTGGAGTACCCAAGTACCCCCACCTCCGCCATTCCGCAACCACGCCGCCGTCGGGATGGATACTTGAATTTCTATTTGAGTTTTGATTTTTGAATGTTACTATTGGGTATGTACTATGTAACTATGTTGAACGTTCAATGGTTCTGGTTCGTATTGCAATTTCGCTATGTTCAAGTATTTCAATTTGGTATGTTACACAAAATGAAAAACATCATTTCATAACTAGCATTTCAAGTTCTATATGTAATATGTATAGTATGCAGCACCTTTGTTTGTTTTGGTGATTTTCCTCAAAATCATGGTTTCAGTTTCATCTCAGTGTCTAGCTACAGGGAGTAATACCTTTGTTTTCCGACATTAGGTTGGCGAGTTTTCGGTTATCTTGGTCATTTCCAAAAATTTTGTAGAATCAAGGAGGGTCTCAACTCTCAGCAGCCGGCTCATTTTGCAAAGCTTTTTGAAGAGGGAGCAACCTTCTCTATGCATCTGTGATCAGAAAGGGGAAACCTTCTATGCATTTGTGTCTAAAAGACCTGTAGATTGTCTACTGCAAGGTAGTTGATAGAATGACCATTAAGGGGGTATTAGAATATTTTAGATTCTTTTAATATTTTATATCTTTTGCTATTTTTAGCTAGCTTTGTAGAATCCTCTATTAATGGTCAGTTTAGGAGTTTTATTTATTACTTTATTTTAGACTTCTATTTTTATAAGACTTTTGAATACATCGAATATTTGAACAATTTTGTATTAGTGCATATTACAATTCCATCCTTCTTAAGGAATCACTGCTGTAATGTCCCCTCCCTGAAATCAGATTCTCTAAAAAGTCAAACACTTATATAAATCATATCTGAGGCAATGACCTAAGCAGCTGATTTCTAAAAGAAGTCTGAGAGGATAACAAGGATAGCCAACACTTATATATATCATATCTAAGGCAATGACCTAAGCAGCTGAGGTATGAACAAAGTAATCAAGTCGTAAAGTACATTGATCTATTAAAAGAGGATGGATCGAATGGGTTATTGGCCATTCAGTTGACACGTATCAGCCAAGCTTATTGAAACATCATCAGAGATCATTCCTACTTGTAAAGGCACAAATCAATTATTGGAGATTACACAATGAACAGAACAAAGTAGAGGAAGTAACAATTGATAATGTGGAGGCTATCACGGTAATATTAATATGAAAGCATCGATAGTGAATAAAGAAGTCGACCATCTTTGAGTCAATGTTCAAGAAAAGTAATCAAGCAATATTGGCACAATGATATCAGCGATCATATATGGAGTTACAAATTAGTTTAGCCATCCTGAAAAACCTGGCCAAATGATCCACATGGTGAGACAATTATGAGGCCTTCAAAGTTAGCGACCTATATATCAATTAAGTCCAAATGATCTCATTACCGACAACAACTACCAAAGGAATGATGCGATATTAGTCATGAATTACTCATTATCCAATCACCATAAAAAAGGATGATTACAGAGTTGAATGAAGAAATGATAGTGAGCCAAATCAACAACTAATGGTTTTGACTAAGTCTAGACGACTGGGACAAATATGGAGTTATTGACAGTCAAAGAAGTCAATGATCATATCTTCATGAAAGGAATACTACAATATCGGAAGTTACTAAACGATATATGTATTCCCACGTAAGCAACATCAACCATCAACAGTAATTTGCCAAGTTAGCATTGTTCATTTGAAAAGATACAATATAATTTAATATATCGGTTAATCTATCAAGTTAGCTTATATCATGAAGAGGCACGATGACTAAAGACATATAGGTGGCAACTAGTAAGGAGGTTGATAACATAAGAATTAGAAGACAACAGTTAATATTGAAGTGGTGCATTTAGTAATTGTTATGAGAGATAACCAATGTGAATGGGCATGAGACACGTCCCATTCATTGCAGCTCCTCATGTAGGAAAGCCATTATAAGAAACCATTCTCTTCAATCAGCCAATTATTCAGAACCTTTTTATATCTTATCCATCATGGGATCTACTTTTTGAGCATCTGCCTTATTGGCTATTATTGGTGGCAAGCACATAAAGTCAAGATGAGACAGCACCATTAATTGCAAGGAAGGAATACAGATCATAGTCATAAAACATATAATGGATTTAGGCATCGAATTAAATCTAATGGGAGGAACAAAGGGAATATCATTCGAAGCAGACTTTGGAAGAAGAGAGTGTGAGAGATGTGAATATAAAATATTAAGTGGGGGAAGCAAGTATAGAGGAATAAAAATATATCATATAAACACAAAGCAGATGTGCAGAGCAGAAGTGATGATATATCAATGAAGTAAATAAAATGATTAAGTGACTAAGAAATATAAGAAGATCACCCAAGAGTCAAAAAGGGGAGAGATGAAGACATAAAGGCAATAAGGAGATTTCTGAAGGAAGCCTTGCAATGATACCCATGAGCATCTGAGCAGACTTAAAGCAGATCTATTTTGAAGGAAGGTATTAATCATTAATGAAGCTATAAGTTGATTTGTGAAAGAAAGCATATAAGGAATATAGTTCATAAAATATAAATATACTGGCTACTAATCAAAAAAATTTGGAACACATGAAGCTGAGCATTTATAAATAGATTTGATTCCTTTTTGGAGAGAAGGGATTAGGACTTGAGGAACATTATAGAGACTAAGTTAAATTACCATTTCCAAGTGCATCCCTAACCCTAGTTGGGAATTTTCGGGTAAATCAAGTAAAGTCCCAGTCGGGGACATTACAGCTGCTCTTTAACATTTAACTTGAATGCTTAAATAAATATTTTAAACATAGTCAAAGCACTTTCTGGATAATTACTGCAACCTCAGAATCTGGATCGTTACATTCCATAAAATGCCTTCCTCGCTTGGAGTCAGAATCTTCAGCTCAAGAGAGGTAGAGGTCCATGTAGTTTTTAAAACTCTTTATTGGAGAACTCTTCATCGAGATTGGGGTACGGTTGGTTGAGATTTTCTCAGGAAAATCAGAGCCATTGACGAGGTCGAGGATCTGGATTGGTTGTTCCATTTTGCCGACATTGTGCTGGTGACAACTTCTTTGCAGGAAAATGATGGGTGGCTGCTCATTTCAGGCGTTCAGGTGAAGATGCAGTTATGGTCTTTTTGGCTGTATTTGGATGTTTTAATTTCCGTTCCAAGGGTTTTTTGTAAAGAGTAAACAAATCTTGCAATTACTATGTTTCTAGGGCTCCAAAATGCAGAGCTTTTGTGGGTCTTTCTCTGCTATTTTTGACAGAAAAAATATCATATGCTGTTCCTAATGTAACAAAAACTATGTAACTCTGTTTTTTATTAATATGAATTTCAGCGCTTAGGTGGTTTACCAAGCAAAAAGAAACACATTTATTTTTCTGGAATTGTAAGGTTCCTTAACATCCATAACTATGTAATTACACCATATACTTTCTTCAAATCCAATCTCTCCTTTGACATCAATGACAATGTGTCTTCTCAACTTCGACATCAATAGTAACTTCCAACAATCTCCCCCTTTGTCATTGATGTCAACCTCAGATAGAAATATTCAATGAAAATCTCCTCTACACTATGAAATATTCTCTTTTCTCTAACTCTCCCCCATTCTCTATCTCTCTTCCTTTGAATCAATGGCAAAGGAAAGTTCATGAAACATCAATCCACAAATGGATCATGGGGAACATCTAATCACACACTTTAATCCTTACATCCAATGTAATAGAGATATACTTCTTCCCCTGTTGGAGATTCTCTAATGCTCCCCCTTGCTCTTATATTCCTCTTTCTCTTAACTCTCCACCCTTTGTTTCTATGTTGTTTAGGTGACATGCCTCCTCTATGGTTGTCCAAGAGAATTTGTATCATCTCCTTGAATTTAACCAGCTAGGAACTTGTTTAGCTATCTCATTACTCTTTTATGCATCTTCAAATCTTCCTTTTCTATCCATGGCTGCTAAATGAAGATCATCCATTTTTTATTTCTTTGTGGGAGTCTTCTAACCTTCTCAATTTTTCTGATTGCCAGAGCTGAATGATTGTTTTTCTGCTCTTTGCCGTCCCTTGCATGAAAACTACTTCTTCTTGACATCAATAGCATCATCTCCCTACTCTCCCAAATCTTCAATCTCATGGAGACACTTGCAAATGTCAGCTTCGTGTGCATGAGTTAAATGTATGCTATCTTTCACCATCTAGGATCTTGAACATTTCCAAAAATTATGTAGATACCAAATCATTAGTTTCCCTTGCTACCAATCTAATGGACAAGTGGATTCTTCTCTTCAAGTTTTGTGATACTTCATCTTTTATCTTCTCCATGGGGCTGAAATATAATGCCATACATAGCTCCCCATAAAATTGTGCTTGCCATTAAAAACTAGGAGATATCTCTTGTGCATGTAATGATGTTGACACTTGCAAGGGTTTCTCTTTCTCTTGCTTGAGCTTCCTCTTCCAAATTTTTATAGGTTATTTCTTATGCTTGGGAAGTGTATTTATCTTCTTGTTTTGTCTTGAAGGTTCTATAAAATGACTTCTGCAGCGGTGTGCTATATGCCCATAGCTGTTACATATGTAGCATATGACTTTATAATTCACTAGAGGAACATATGTATCATAGCCTATACTTGTCTACCCATAAGAATTTTTATTTTTAAATTTTCTTCCATCCATAATTATATCTCACCTGTACTCTACAATCTCTTGCCTTATGTCCAAAATGATCACAGGAGTAGTAGTAGCCATAGAATATATCCTTGAACTTGTTCATATGAGTGTGTCTTGGGGGGTGAGATCTTTTGAATTTGTCCCATGGACGAGGGCTTGAATTTTGTGGCACTTTGCTCTTCTTGTTGTTTTCTCATTTGATGGGATTTTTTAGAACATTAGCAGAATTCTTTGTCTTTCCTTCATTTGTCTTCTTTGAAGACAGACTCTTTGAACTCTTCCTCACTTGACTTCCGGTTTTCCTTTTAACCAAATCCTATTTTAAAACATGGAGAAGTTCGGCCATAAATGATGTCATCTAGGATTCTGGTGCTTTTTCCAAATGTGAGGGTTGTGTTAAACTTGATGGTTGTCTTCTATTATTCCTTCCTTATAGAGACAATCTCAGATTCTAACCTTTCACGATCTTCTTTCTTCATTTTCAATTGGTTTCTCATGTCTTTTCAATCTTTTTCCTTTCTTCAATATGAACTTTTAAATTTATGATCCCTTTTTCGGATTCTTCAAGGCTTTGTACTTACTCCACACTAGATTTATTGTCCTCTTCAAGTTGTAGCTCAAGCTTCTGGTTCTTCTTTCTAAGCCTCTTTATCTCAACAAAAGTGCGACAGAGTTCTTCCTCAAAATCTTCATCATCATTTTCTTCTTCTAGGTTTATATCAACATTCTCATCATATTCTTTTGACTCATCTCTTCTTTTCTTTTACTCGCAAGATGGTTTTCTCTTTCGAAGCTGTCATCATTTTTTTCCATTTCCAAGTATGTTCCATTTGTCACCTCATCATTTGCATTGGTTCTTGTTGATCAACACTTTCTTTGGCATTTCCTTTTCCCTTAGTTCCTTTTCTTCTTTCCATGTGTGCTTCCAAAATCTACCATCGAGCGATTAAGCTATCTTTGAAGGAATCGACTCTGATACCAATTGATGACCACACATTTATACTGAGAGGGGGTCGAGCAGTGGGTGAATCACTATAACAAAAATATTTACTTTTTCAAACTTAATAGCATAAGCATATCGATTGCACAATAACAACATAAGATACAAAAATTATGCAAGAAAAGGAAAACATGAGTCTACGTGGAAAACCTTACCAGAGAAACCACGACAAAATATTGATTTATTAATTACTTTTTCTTACAAATTTGTAGACACCAACCCCCACTACTAAGCACCAATTTGGTGAGAGACACCAATCTCTCCATTAAGAAGCACCAACTTCCATAGCAAAGTTCCACCTTGAATGTTGCTTCTTCAACGGATGATGGTCAATTAGATCTTTTGTTCAGTACCCCTCTTCTTTTTGAATTTATCTTCCTTGCATTATCTTCAAATATATCTTATTAATTACTATCCACTTTTCATATCTCATAGAATCTGCTGAAATACCTTCCACAAATCTGCTCACATATGCTCATAAATCTCTTTAAATCTTCTTTAGATCTGCTCCTATATCTTCTTCACACAAAACTGATGGCGTGTGTTTGCCATGGAGATTACATAAGCAATTTATAACATTAAATTCAGTAATCAATGTTGCTCCGCCACGATAAAAAAACACTTCAAACTTTTAATAGTACAACTTGTTACCTCATCCATGAAAATCACTGACGGCTGCCTTGCAACTGCAACAGCAAAAAGAGCCCTCATGAGTTTTTCACCCTCTCCAACCTGGGTCACATTAAAATTGGCCTTAATCAAAAAAAGTAATTACTACCACATAAAAATCAAGAGACGAAAGCAGGATCATGTACCCATTTTGATGTTAAAGAGGAAGCTGCTATGCTAAAAAATGTGGCTTGAGCTTCTGATGCGACAGCTTTAGCCAGCAATGTTTTACCATTCCCAGGTGGTCCAAAAAGAAGTAATCCTGTAAAGAATAGAAAGGATTCAAATGTGATTATTGGCCACAAGATATCTAAATCATTTTTATAGATTCAATATCCAAGAAATTTTGATAGAAATGCACCTCTAGCTGGTTTTCTAAGACCAGTGAAAAGATCACTTCTTTTGGTAGGTAAAATAACCATTTCCATCAAAGCTTGTTTTGCTTTTGCAAGTCCAGCTGGACAAGAAAAGTGATAAAATATCGGAACTAGCCTCAAGAAAACTAATATAAAAGTACTGACAAAACTATAAATATGAAATAATTATATCATTACTCTCTTACCAACATCATCCCATTTAACTGCTGGACTTTTATCAACAATTACGCTTTCTATTATTTCCGAGAGTTTTGGATCTACCCCTTTAACATTGGTTCCATGGGATTGAGAACTGCTGGTAATATTTGTCGGGGTACTTCTTTGAGAAATATTTTGCTTTGCACCAGACAATTTCTGGGAAAATGATTGTGATCTAGCTGGTATCTGAGATTTAACAGGGCTTGAAATATTCTACAAAATGAAATGAATCTTTTTCAAATTCATTACACTATTTCAAGTAAATTAACAAATCTAAGCAGTACAAGGATAGAAAAGGTCAATGGGCTATAATTCTGGCTAGTATTTGAGATTATGAAGACTTTGAAACATTCTGTAAAATAAAAGAAATTGTAGTTCAGATTCATAAAATGATTCCAAGTAGACTAAAAGGTACAAGCAGCACTTAATGTGTTACCATTCTAGCCATTTTTTGAGATTGCTGAGGCCTCAAAACATTCTGCAAAATAAAATGAATTCCAGTTCAAATTCAAAGAGTTCCAAGTAAATTGGCAGATCCCCACAGTACAGTTACAGCAAAAGAGAATGTGTTACCATTTTAGCTGGAATTTGAGATTGCTGGGGTCTTGAAACTTTCTGCGAAAGAAAATGGAATTCTAATTCAGATTCATAGAATTATTTCAACCAAAGTGAAAGACTGTTGTTATTCCCCATTCACAAGAATCCAAAATCAGTACCTGTTTTGATGATGTCACTTCTGAAATAGCAGTTGGAATATAGCACAAGAAACATAACGCATGTCAAATTTGAGCAAAAGAAATCTGACTTACAATTAATGTAAACACAAAAAAGCATTTCTAAAACTAGAGGCTAAATGCCACGTACACACCATGAAAATTATAAGCTACAAATTAAACAGAATAAATTAAGAAAAATGGTAAAAGGCTTCTAAAGACAAATTGTGAATTGTAATTTCAAATAGTGAATATGGTTCACCAATTAGATTGATAATTTTTATAAAACAGAACATAGAGGTAATTGCAATTGCAATGGTTCCTTTCCTTGAAAGGGCACTTCTTCTATGGTCTCAAAAATAATGATACATATACCATTGTCCTTTTAACCCCACTCTCATGATCATTTAGCAAAGCTAGAACACCACCCATGCATTTTGCTAGGAGCAGAACAGCAGATACATACATTTTTCAGTTTCGGCCAACATTTGAGAACTTAAGATTTGGAGATACTGTTTGTAATACGCTCCCCTGAATTTTTTAATTTTTATTTTAAATATGTTTGCAAGTTTATGGAACCAATGAAAGTAGTTTGTTGTATGATGCAATCAGATTTTATTCATAAGGACAAACATTCACAAACATGATATATTTAACACATAATACAAAAGCAATGAGTCGAAAACAAATTGTCCTCATTCAATCATCATTAAACCCATTCAAAGATATTACAAATCAGATTAAAACATTTGCAGACCTGTTGTAGACTTCCAGGTGTGAAAGATAACATTCAGAAATTAGACCCAGCACCACCTAGGCCTTCAATTATGACAGGGTGATTTCTTTGAGGTGGTATTATATGTGTCCAACAGCTCCAAATCTACTCCAGAAATCTCTGTTGGCAGTCAGCAATATCACACTCCAATGCTAACCCTTTTCCAACGCTCAGAAAAGCAGATTCAGCACTACCAAGCTGGGTGCTACCTCCTAAGGCCGTTTTATAGCTAGAAAATTCAATGCTTCGCAAAACCCTCATGCGGTGTCTAAACACTTATCAACTAAAAGCAAGGAATCCATTTTGAAAATACTCAGAAGCGGATTTAAACCTCTCTAAGAGTTATGATCAAAAACGTGCTTCAGCCACCTTGAATAATCACTTCCAGAAATCTGTTAATAAATAGCACACTGAAATTGAAGCCAAACACACCCTAACTCGCTCCAAAATGAAGAACGGTCAACAACACACTAAAAACCACGAACACCAAACTGTAGACTAAAAACCCACATCAAAACACACTGAAAATCTTCATATTCACACCCCAAAACACACGCCTAAAAACTTCAAAACTCTGATCTTCTAACAATAAGCAGCTTGAGTGGGTTTTTCACCACCAAAACCAATGTCCCAGCTGAGGGTATCCGTCCTCAAACCAACAGATTGTCCTTCCAAAAAACACTCTAGCAGCACTTCGTTATGTTGCCAAAAACAAGATGATCAAATGAGAGCCAAAAGGTTCTTTTAAAGAAGAAAGGTGAGGATTAGGGCAACACAAGTTTGAAACCATTGTTACCTCCAAAACTCCATGCCCCTTTTAGGTTTCTTTTAATTTTATTTTAATCTCCTTATATCTCCTTTCCTAGGTTAATAAGGCCAATAAATCAAACATTTAAAAGATTAATAAGGCCAATAAATCAAATATTTCTTTGAAACCTTTTAACTCACCAAAGATATAGATAGAAGCTCTGCACTACTGAAGAACTGGTGGTACACAATTTAAATAACTCCTGACTAATGATGATCTTGGTGTTCCATGAAGTTTAAATACTTCTCTGAAGAATAAATCTGTCCCCTGTATCGCTGTATACCCTGCTGAAATAGAAAAAAAATGAGCAAACTTGGTCAGTCTGTTCACTAACAAATACATGCAATCCTCCCCTTGCACCTTGGGAAGTCCTGTAATGAAATCCATTGAGATACTCTCCCACTTCTGAGTAGGAATTGGTAGGGGCTGCAGTAAACCAGCTGGTTGACACATACTACATTCACGAACATACTTGAGAATGTCATTCTTCATCCCTTTCTACAAAAATCTCTCACGAATCTGCTTATAAGACTTGTAATAATCAGGGTGACCAGTCGTTAGGTTGGCATGAAATGTTTTAAAAATTTGCTCCTTAAACTTACTTTCAGGCACCAATAATATTCTCCCTTTGAAGTGAATGATTCCCTCTCTTATGTCAGACGTGTTATCTTGAGAAGAGCCATCAAGAACGTTGTTCGCAAGTGGATTCTTAGCATATTCAGCTTGTATTTTCTCTCTCCAATCTGCTGTTATCTCTGAGATTGAACCAAAACGCAGCCTTCTTGACAAAGCATCAGCCACTATGTTCTTTTTTCCCTTGACATATTCGATCTTGGAGCTTACTCACCCATTTTTGTTGCCTCTCATTAAGATCTCTCTGGTTAAGAAAATACTTGAGATTGTTATGATATGTTTTAACTACAAAGCTCCTGCCAACAAGATACTGTTTGAACTTGTCCAAAGCATGCATTATTTCTAGAAACTCTGTCATAGATGGAATACCCATTTACAGCTCCTCTTAACTTCCTGACTTCATAGGCAATTGGGTGTTTGTTTTGCATTATCAAATTACTTGAACTGATCAAAGGTCTATTGTGCTAACTCGGACCAAGAGAAGGCTCTCTTTATAGTCAAATCTGTAAGTGGCGCAGCAACCAATGAAAACCCTTTCACAAACCTCCTGTAAAAACCACACTGTCCAAAAAACCCCTTCAACTGAGTATGGTTGGTAGGTGGAGGCCAATCAAGTATAGCTTTGATATTTTCAAATTCTACACAAACTACATTACTGTTGATTATGTGCCCAAGATATAATAACTCAGTCATCCCAAGCTCTTGGACTCCTTTACAAACAAAGACTCACTCTCAAAAATGCTCAACACTTCATCCAAATGTCTCAAGTGCTCTTCCCATGACTTGTTGTAAATAAGTATATCATCAAAGAAAATCAACACAAACTTGCGTAACTATTAACTAAACACCATGTTCATGCAAGATTGGAAACTAGCAGGTTCATTTGTCAAACCAAAAGGCAGGACAAGAAACTCAAAATAGCCAAAATGACATCTGAATGCAGTTTTTTATATGTCCTCTCTTACCCTGATTTGATGATAACCAGATTTAAGTCTCTTTTAGAAAAACAAACCACCCAATGCAGCTCATCTATGAATGGAATCGGGTACCTGTTCTTAATAGTCTTCTTGTTCAATGCCTTGTAATCAATACACATGCGTATAGTTCCATCCTTCCTCCTCACCAACACATCAGAAGAAGCAAAAGGACTCTTACTTGGCCTGATGTGTCCCATCTCTAAGAGCTCCTTAATAGCTTTCTCAATTTCATTTTTAAGTCTCCTAGGGTGCCTATATGGAGTGGTTATAACAAGTTTTGCTCCCTCTTCTAACTCAATGACATGCTCAATTCCTCTATTAGGAGGCCTACCTAGAGGAATAGTACTGAAGACCTTCCCGTGTTCAGTGATCAAAGCCTGTGTATCCGGATGATAGGACCTATTTTCCTCCTCTAAAACTATGGGCATAATCACACACTCTGCCGCCCACTCTACCTGATCATGCCTAAATAACCTCTCCATCCTCTTAAGTGACACCACTCCAAGCCCAACATCTGATAGACCCCTAATTACCACCTTCTTCCCTTGATGCTCAAACTTCATTTCTAATCTCTCTAGGTTGAAGGAGAATTCCACAAGTGACATCATCCATGTCATGCCAAGAATCACATCACTACTTCCCATATTGTTAATGATTTTTAGGTTCACTCGGATTAATCAAATCGATAAAATCATATGCATAAGTGATCTCTATATTTTCCATTATAGATATCATCAACATGACTAATAATTAGTGAGTTATTAATCATATATATATATATATATATATATATATATATATATATATATATATATATATAT
>MU218427.1:241536-278169 GCA_018584345.1 Thuja plicata | reverse complement strand
TATATATATATATATATATATATATATATAATAAAGCATATTTACATCTTTATTATTATATATATGTATACATATATATACATGACTGAGATTAATATAATAATTATTAATCATGTTGTTGATAGTAGTCATGCAAATTAATGATTTTAGTCATATCATGAATCTATAATGAATATCAATTATATTGATCATGTTGTTAGTAATTCATTTCATGAATTGATAAAGTGTATCGATTATATTAATGTTGTTAGTCGATAAATAATATCGATTACGATCTTGCTGTTAATAATGCTGAGTATCGATGTTGATATCAACCATATCATAATAAGTATCGATTAGTATTATCTCATTGCTGGATAAAGATAACAGCAAGGGTGTCGACTAAGAATCGATAAGGCATTAATTAGTGAAAGGTTGTGAGAGCATGTCACACGTAGAGACATGTCTCAACGTGAACTTTGTTCACGTGGTACGGGAGACATGTCTCCTCACTAATATAAAGTTCACGTGGTACGGGAGACATGTCTCCTCACTAATATATATATTAAGATTGAAGTCATTTCAAATGTCAAGTACAACAATCAAAAAGTGCAAGACAAATACTTGATCTCCTTCACATTATATATGCAGATTAATATTAATTCACTTTGAATTAATAGTGTTCATTTATATATCAGCACCAATAAACTTAGCAAGTTGCCATATACATCTATCATAGTAGTGAGATAGTAACTGAAATAAAATAAAAATCCTTCTATATCCAAATCTGATCAAACCTTAACACATATCAACCACATAAAATTCATCTTGCAACTGGTAATCACCAATCTACACAGTCAAGTTTGAAATTTTGCGAGTGCAAGAAAGCTTATGCCCATCACCTACCATTACCTTAAACCCGCCATGCTCTTCTATTTGAAGTCCCCTCCTAGTCACCAACCTCTCATCAAAAAAGTTATGTGTTGCACCTGTATCAATTAAGGTTACTGCATGCTACTCTTGTATAACACCTCTCACTTCGAAGGTAATAGCCTTTTGAGCACTAGAATGTTGTGCTATGGTCTTCTCCCCCTTAGACTCTTCTTCTCGTTCGGACTCTTCTATTGATTCTTCTTCCCCTTTTTCATCCAAAACAAATTGTTGGTCTGATTTTTCTGATGTTGTTTCGTCAGCTTAATATTCAAGGTGCCTTCCCTTTTATTGCACATTTATGACCTGGAGTCCAAGGCTCTTTGCATGTAAAGCATAAATTCGTATTTCTTAAGTCATTGAGTATCTCACTATCAATTCTAGTGACTGATTTCTTTGGTTGATCAGATTCTTTTGTAAAATGTTTTTTGCCTTAGTCCCTTTTATGTGAGAAACCCTTTGACTGAAGTTTGCTCTTTGAAGTGGATGCCTCCATGTCTCTTTCTTTCTTGATAGCTACTTGTAAGGTAGATGGGTTGAATGCTTTTACCCATCCCTTCAATGGTTCAATTAACCCATCTATGAAAAGGGCAACAAGCCTTCTTTGTGAAACATCCGTTACCAAAACTAACAATCGCTAAAAATTAGCAGCATATGCATCAACTGTCCCCACTGTTTCAACTGTGCTAGTTCTTTGAAATGCAACTCTAACCTCTCAATCAGCCTCTCAGTGAACTCTGCATAGGATGTAATCTGGTCATGTCCCATGGTGATCGTGCCATGAAGCCACCACTCATGGGCAACACCATCCAAATGTATAGAAGCATATTTAATGGACTCCTTTTAAGATTGAAGTAGGTATCCAGTTTTTGCACACATGCTCTAGCGGTGGTCTTACCCAATCCATCAAAATCACTTGACCATAGCATCCATGGCTGAATGGTAAAAGCACCCAACTCATAATTGGGAAGTCCCATTAACAAAAGATTTTAGCATTTAAAAAAAGGACCACAAATATGAAAATCCGTGCTTCTGTTCGCAGACTTTGCGAAAAGTGCCGCCTAATTCGTAGACGGAAACGCCTTGTTTGTTGCTCTCTATTTTCCCAGAAAGGCATGTGTAAGTCTAGGAAGTTAGGTTCATTTCCCACTAGTGGTTGTGGTCTAGCTACCGCTGCCCTGTGATGTTGGTTTGTTTCTCCATGTCGATTTCCACCATTTCCTTGTCCATTGTTACCTCCATTGTTCAACCCCATTTGAACAATTGCATCAATTAATTAGTCCATGCATTGGTTGGTTTGTGCTTGACTTCTAACCAAGGCATCCAAAAGAAGAATTGTTTGATCGTGTTTCGATTCTCTATTTTCCCTTTCACCTCTATCACCCATGTTTTCAGAGTTTCCTGATTGTTCTGATTGTTCTGATTGGTTTACTGATTTCTGCTCCACAGTGTTTGAAGGCCACTGTTCCCACAAATTCTTCTTTTTTCCTTTGTCTTTCTTGATGCCTTCTCTCTCTATCACTAATGCTCATACAAGCTCATTATCCACTGGATGGCAGGAAGAGTTGTGCTTTGATACCACAGTAATAGGCATCCCTGATTTTTTCTTTTTTTTGAAATATGTTTGCAAGTTTATGGAACAAACGAAAGTAGTTTGTTGTTTGATGCAATCAGATTTCATTCATAATGACGAACATTCACAAACATGATATATTTGCCACATAATGCATAAGCAATGAGCTGATAAAAACTAGTCTTCATTCAACCATCATTAAACTCATTCAAAGATATTAAAAATTAGATTAAAACATATTGCAGACCTGCTGTAGACTTCCAGGCGTGAAAGATAACATTCAGAAATTAGACCCAACACCACCTAGGCCTTCAAGTATGACAAGGGAGGTTTCTTTGAGGTGGTATTATATGTGTCCAACATCTCCAAATCTACTCCAGAAATCTCTGTTGGCAATCAGCAATATCATACTCCAATGCCAACCCTTTTCCACCGCTCAAAAAAGCAGATTCAGCACTACCAAGATGGGTGCTACCTCCTAGGGCCAATTTAGAGCTAGAAAATTCAATGCTTCGCAAAACCCTTATGCGATGTATCAATCCTCATCACCTAGCAATAAGGAATCCATTTAAAAAATACTCAGAAGCGGATTTAAACCTCTCTAAGAGTTATGATTAAAAAAGTGCTTCAACCACCTTGGATAATCACTCCCAGAAATCTGTTAATAAACTCTAGCACACTGAAATTGAAGCCAAACACACCCTAACTCACTCCAAAAGGAAGAACGATCACCAACACACTTAAAACCACGCACACCAAACTGTAGACTGAAAACTCACATCAAAACACACTGAAAATCATCTTCACACCTAAAAACTGTTAATGTTTGAACCAGAATAACAGAGAAACAAAAGATTCTTAACACAAAACATACAAGAATAGATGACACAAAAAGACGCTAATATTTATCCTGGGAAAACCCTCCAACTTGAGGGGAAAAACCCAGCCACACAAGAAATGATGCTATATTGATATAATAATAGAGATTTGTGTACAATGCTTCAAACTAAACCAGTAAATCCATCTACTGCAAACAGAACCAGCAATACAATGTGTGTCTAACACCCAACCAATGCACAAGACAAAGAAATATATAGAAGAGTTGACTCTTCATCTTCGAAACTGAAGACTCTTTACATTCCAAGCACAAGTCTCTTCATTTCAAATAGAAGTTTCTTCACATCTCCATGCAAGTCTTTTCAATTTCCAAATGCAAGACCCTTCGCATTTCTAGGACAAATGATTCGCCTTCAGGAGAAAGATAACTCCCGACGATATATAACATCAACACTCCCTCTTAGCTAGGGAGGTATCTTTCCAGATTCTCATGTCATGGATTCTCTCAACATGACCCTCACAATGGCTACACCCATTGTGAGAAAACCAAAAAATTTATCACAGATTCTCTCAATGTGATATTGTCATCTCAACATGATGTTCACCATGGCTACTCCCAGAGGGTGAATAACACAAGAGCTAAGTCATGGAGTCTCTCACATGACATCCACCATAGCTACTCACAGAGAATCGATCCACCATAGCTACTCTCAGAGGGTGGAACAAGGGCTTTCACCTCAAAATTCTTTCGCAAAGAAGAATGCATTAATAAGGGATTGCACCTCGAACTTCTCCCTCTCAGAGAAGAACTCATTAACAAGGGATTGCACCTCGAACTTCTCCCTCTCAGAGAAGAACTCATTAACAAGGGATTGCACCTCAAATTCTCCCTCTCAAAGAAGAACTCATTAAAACATATAAAATATCATCTGAATGCTGAGTCTCCCTCTCAGCTGAGACTCCCTCTCAACAGGGGCAGCATTCTCATGGATTTGATTATCACAATACCAGGAAATTGGCTCCAATGTTTGTCCAACAATGAGCTTTTGTAGTCACACTACTACACAAGCTTGTTGATCCTCTACAAAGGACTTGGCATTCTACATCTGCCACTCAAGCTCCCTCTGAATCTGATTTCAGCAGCTAAGTAGTCTCCCTCTAAATGTCGTTTCTTCCTCTTCGAAGAAACTAATTGCAATGACAATCTGAATAGGTTCTTTCTCTTCAATGAAGTTATGTCCCACCAATTCAGTCCCATGGCTGCAAGCAGCGTTCCCATGTTCATATCTATAGCCTGCATGACTTTGCATGTAATCTCTCATCATCCCGTTGCTTCTTGATCTGTCCTGGAAGCATTTTTGGAGAGATTAGCAATAGTTCATAGAATCAAACTATTTATCAAGAGAAAATATACAAATTAATGCTAAAAGCATACATGATACACCATTCTCAATATTATAGCATGAATTAACTACATAAAATTCATGTCAATATTCAAATACTTATCTTTTTATTGCCTAAATTTCCTCACAATCCACCAATACATCTTTTGCCATCGCACAATTATAGAGAATGAAAAATTTGAACACCAGTACATATGTTATCTTCATAGACATGAATGCCAAACATGTAAGCATAGACGAACATGACAACATCCTCCCTGTCCAGGTAAGAGGCTTCATAAGAGATTCTACCCTCCAAAGCTCTTCAACTACACGTTCTCATATGAATCCCTCATTTTGAATAGCATATTCGACTCCCATTAGACATTATGATTCTTCTAGAATCCAATTGTTCTAATCTGGTTCGGATCGTTTCCTTAGACCCGCTCTGATACCATGTTAATGTTATGAACTAGAATAGCAGAGAAACAAAAGATTCTTAACACAAAACATGCAAAAATAGATGACACAAAAAGACACTAATCTTTATCCCGGGAAAACCCTCCAACTTGAGGGGAAAAACCCAGCCACATAAGAAATGATGCTTTATTGATAAAATAATAGAGATCTGTGTACAATGCTTCAAACTGAACCAGCAAATCCATCTACTACACACAGAACCAGCAATATAATGTGTGTCTAACACCCAACCAATGCACAAGACAAAGAAATATATAGAAGACTTGACTCTTCATCTTCGAAACTAAAGACTCTTTACATTCGAAGCACGAGTCTCTTCATTTCAAATGGATGTCTCTTCACATCTCCATGCAAGTCTTTTCAATTTCCAAATGCAAGACCCTTCGCATTCCTTGGACAAGTGATTCGCCTTCAAGAGAAAGATAACTCCTGACGCTATATAACATCAACAAAAACTTCAAAACTCTGATCTTCTAACAATAAACAGCTTGAGTGAGTTTTTCACAACCGAAACCACTGTCCCTGTTGAGGGTATTCATCCTCAAACCAGCAGATTGTCCTCCCTAGAAACACTCCAACGGCACTTCGTCATGTTGCCAAAAAACAAGATGATCAAATGAGAGCCAAAATGTGTTCTTTTAAAGAAGAAAGGAGAGGATTAGGGCAACACAAGTTTGAAACCGTTTTTACCTCCAAAACTCCACACCCCTTTTAGGTTTCTTTTAATTTTGTTTTAATCTCCTTATATCTCCCTTCCTAGGCGTCCACCCTCCTTTGTCTTTTAAATTGCATTTTTAAAACATTTTTGCCCTTTACCTAAGGCATCCACTTTCAAAGGCATAATGTTAGCCTCATGTCAAGAAAATACATTGGCCCCCTTTTAAAACAACGTTGTCTAACTAGGACATGGGGTACTCTTCTGAGAGACTTAAAGACAACATTTAAAAGATTAATAAGGCCAATAAATCAAATATTTCTTCAAAACCTTTTAACTCACCAAAGATATAGATAGAAGCTCTGCACTACTAAAGAACTGGTGGCCCACTGACTTATTATAAATAGTAAGTACTCAAAATAGCTCCCTACTGAAAATAGAGCCCTGTCGGAAAGCTCTAGAAACTCTTGTACAAACTCAACCATAATACAGAGCCCCTTAAAATAGACCACTTAGCCTACCAAGACTCAGAAATAGGCTAATGGATTACATCTAATTAAGTGCAACGAGGGGACATTACACTATTACATGTGTTTTGATATGTGTGTGAGTACATCTGTGTTCTTACATGAAGAGTAATGTATTGTAAACCTACATAGATATTTGTGTATGCATTGAAAATTCGTGTGTGCAAAGCCACACACATCAGTGGGACTATACATATAATAATAGATAATTTGTCTAATATTATTATATAATTTGAGCATATATAATATCTGAGATGTCTAATATTATATGTTACAACAAGTTTCCAAGAGAGGAATGGTAGGAAATAAGACATGTTTGTGGGATGCTAGGAGATGGGGGGCCTTTTTTAGGGGAATACAGGGGACATCAATTAAAAATTTGAGAGAATGGATAATAAATTTCAATTATTCATATAAAAGGAATTACGCAACATTAGAGTTAAATTGAGAATTCACTAAGTTGACAATCAACATACAAATTAACAAAATTTCATGTCTAATCATTTCAATTTGGGTTTCAAGTTTTCATGTCAATGTGCATATATATAATACAACAAAATGAAAAGGCCGCAAGGCTCCAAGTACAAAAAGATAATAAGTAGAGGATATGTATCAATGAATTTCACTCAAAATAACACAGTTGAATTGTGATAGAAATATCATAATTTGGCACACAATGTAAAACAAAAAGCGCCTACATTTCAATTGACGAACTAAAGGGGCTCTGTAATGAATGATTCGTATGGCACAACACTTGTTGAAGGTTTTGCAAATGGGGTAGCAAACCAAATGAGCTTTTGATCTAAGGGAAGCTCTATGGTTATGCATTGCTTGAGTTATAGTAGTGTTGGGATGGGTGACCTCTCAATAAGTCTCAATGCTTCAGCTTTGTGAGCACCACCTAGATGCAATTAGTGCCAAGTGGACAATGCAATTGGTGCCAAGTGAACCACCAATTCCCATGAGAGATGGGTCTGTGTGAACCAACTCATGAAATATGCGTCAAAGAGATTGAATCAAAACTACGAAGTTAAATCCTAATAGATATATCAAAAATTTGGCACAATGTAACAAAACACCTTCTACTTATTGCTTGATAAGATAAAGAGGCTCTATGATGAATGGTTCATAAGGCACAACAATTGTTGATGGTTTTGTAAATGGGATAGCAAGCTAAGTGGGTTTGATCTTGGAGGAGACTCCATGGTTAAGCATGCTTGATTTAGATTAGTACTAGGATGGGCGACCTCCTCCTAAGAAATCCTAATGCTTCTCAACCATAAGCATCACCTAGGTGTAATGAATGATAAGTGGACCAATATTGGAGTAATTAAGTAATCACCTTAGTAATTACTTAAACAATAACTAAGTACTTTAGGTCCCCTATTAATTTATTACACTTAGCTAAACTTAGGAGTGCTTTTCTATATTTAGATTGAGCTAATTATAGGTTATGTTGTCTTGGTTCATAAGATGAAGACACTTATCATGATCTAACTTAATCCTCACCTAGGGTCTAGATCTGAAGCAATACCTTCATTCTCTTAAAACATTGTAATCAATCCAAGCAATCCAGGTTTATTCAATCAATACAAGCATATCATTTGTGTTTTTTTGGATCAATCTCTCTCGATGTTGCATCATACAATCATGGCTTTTTCTCAATTAGTGTGATAGGCGTTTTGGTTGCAGTTGATTTCTGGGAGCTGTGTGGTTCACTAACATCCCCAACATAATCTCAAAGCACTAGAACTATAGCTTCCTATCCAAATTCTAAGAGATCCAAGAAAATTTCAGCCAATAACTTTTGCTCTGTATTTTGACGAAAAACATTTTTTGGGTTTAGTTCCCAACCAAGAAAAACCTTCTATACATTTGTCAGATTTGCAAATAATTAGCAGATATTGCAAAAAATGTTGTCAAAATATAACGGTGTGGCCATATTCCCTGCAAGTTGAAGATTTTTTTCATATCACATGTTCTACTTACTAGAACTAAATATGTTTTATGGGTTCTGTTGGCAGCATCAAAAACAATTGTGGGTATGTTTTAATTTTTGGATGCAATGAGTAAATTTTGTAGAAATCAAATGAAAAGGGTTGTGTATGTTGGCTATTGCCTTGTTAAATTCACCCCGTTTTCAAAAATTCACAGCTTGGGAGTACAGTGTCAAAATTGAACAAATGAGATATCATCAGAAAGCTGATTCCAACCATTTTCAAGTAGTGCACATCTCATCACCAAATTTTGATGATGGTTTATTTTATTCTCATTCCAAGTCATATCAACATTTTTTTCTTTTAAGCCTATAAAGTTTTGCCAATATCTCTAATTTTCACAGCTCTTGAAATCCATCCATGCACTTTTGCCAAAATCTACCCAAGTACATATTATTCATTTTCTGCATTTTCACATTCTGGTCAATTATTTGGACGTTTTGGCACCTTAAAAGGATCCGTTTGAATGAGACTACTTCATTTGATCTGCTTTACATGCACTGAAGTTATTGGTCTCTAATATTTTAATTTAAGACATGATGCGTTTTTTGTTCATCCTTTTTTCACCCTAGAAGAGGTTAATTATGAGTCTTGGCGAATAGCACCCTAAAACGTCTCATGTGGCTAGATCTTTTGCCTTATTTGTATGGACTTATACTTAATTCATCCAACCACGTCAGGGGGTGAATCATATTGGAGTGTAACATCATTGACTATGTTGTAGGATTGATCCTAGCACTATGGGTGTTGTATTGAACATTGATTGTCCCCACACACTTTGGGAGATCCATGGAAGCCCTCATATCTCTCCATTCCCAAAGGATCCGGCTACAAATTGTCTCCACATCCCCTTGCAGATGCAGATTGTATACCCTTTGATGATGATACTTTAGGGGAGCTTGAGTATATCATAGATCTTGCATATCTGATTGATCATAGGCTTGTCTCCTAGTTCCTACTACTCACAATGAGGCCCAATCTTCATGTTTTGTTGTTCTTGATCAACTTGATATTGCCACATCATTGACCCCCATTGATTCAGTGCAGCAAGACATCCATCATCTTCTAGACATAGCTACTTGGAATTCATATCTTGCATACATATCATCCTTGTTTGTCAAATCTCATATTGCAAATTAGGAGGATTATCTTGAGGACACTCGTCACCTGTTTGTTGATAGCCACATCATTGTTGTCAACCCGCCATCTTTATCATTTCTGGATCCTGTTCTACATCACTCTTCACAGGTTTGTGGATTGACATCATTTCAATCTGACATGAGGGCATTTGAGCAATTTTTCAGAGACACGTCATTTGAATTTGGATTCTTAATTCGTCCAATCTATGTGAATGGCTTCTCCAATCACTAGATTTGTTTCTTCCTAAGAGGATAAATGTTGTTTGTAGGCAATTAATCTTGTTCTATCTTAAGGTGTTCATCATTGGCATAGGAGCTACTTTTTTTTGGGTGGGGGGTTGTATCCTCATTTTTGTCAGAGCATGCATTTATGTTGATTCATACATAGATTTGTTGCATCACGCATATTTGATACTTTTGCATAAAATAATTGCACACATGCTTGAGCACATGTTTGCAAATACATGCCTAGCTTAAGTTCACTTAGTTGAGCCTAATTAGGTTTTGTTTAGTCTAGTTGGGCTCCAATTTGACTTTTCAGCTCTAGTTTTCATATCATGCACTTTAGCTTACATGTCTTAGCTTTTTAGCTTTTTCTGAATTTTTAGAAACATACTTTTTATAAAAGCATTAACATTGTATTCATTGTAAATCATCTTGTAATCTTTTGCAATTGAAAAATATAGCAAATCTTTCTTGATACCCTTGCTTGTGAAAGGTGTTCTTGTTTTGTTGTCTCATCCTGCAGGTGCTTGTGTTGCAAAATTCAACATGGTATTAGAGCTTCATAACTTCATTTGGTATCAAAATGTGGATTCAGCAAACCCCTAATCAAGTTTTGAGAGTTTCTTTTCTCAAGAGTGTTGTAAGGTCTCCAAATTTGTCTTCTTGTGTGGATTGGGATTTAGGCATTTTTTTCGAGCATTTTGGAGCTTTACGAGCCTCAGAATTGTAAATCTAGAAATAGGAATTTTTTGAGAATTTACAAATTAGCCCATCTTGAGAATAAAAGATGGGATCTTTTCACAGCCACAAAAAAGCATCTGGGTCATGCTCACTTTTCCGATTCCTCATATTTTGTGAGGAAAACAAAAAAGCCAAAAAAAAAATTATTTGTGATAACTTTGTTTCTGAAATTTTTTGTTAAAAATGATTTCTAAGTCTTTTTCTCAGTCCCAAATAACCATTTGGGTGCCTGTCGGATTTTTCATTTGGTGAGTGAATTTTGCAGAAATCAAGTCGCAAAGGCCATATGTTGTTGGTTGGCTAAATTTAGTATGTTTTTCTTTTTGCTTTTTTTTGCCCCAGTGGAGAAATTTCACGAAATCGGGTATAACTTTTGCTTACGGGTATGCTTATTGAAAATGAGATATCATCAGAAAGCTGATTCAAAGGGCTATCCACCAATGCTGGTAATTTTGTCAAATTCTTCACTAATTTTTTGTACCTGTTAGTTGAATTCAAAACTTTCTATTTGTGCTTCCAAAGCCATAACTTGGTCAAATGGCATCTATTTTTCACAATCGAGATATCATCGGAAAGTTGATTCAAAGGGCTATCCATCGATGTTGGTTGTTTTGTCAGATTCTTACTACTTTTCCATACCCAATTAGTTGAATTCAGACCTTTTTGTTCGTGCTTCCAAGGCCATAACTTGGTCAAATGACGTCTGCTTTTGCAAACGAGATATCGGTGGAAAGCTGATTCGAAGAGCTATCCAATGATGTGGTCGCTTCCTAAGATATTGTTGTACAGTTTACAGCCCATTGAATTAAGATGTAGTTTTTTTCGCTCTTGAGCTATCTTTTTGCCATTTCCACCATTTTTGTGATTCTTGCAATGTTGGAAAGGTCTCTTCAAGCTCTTCACATCTACCCATACACTTTTTCCATATTTTGACCCAGATATATTTTATTTAGATTTTTGTGTGTTCACATTCTGGATGATTACTTGGTTCTTTTGGCTTGTGGACACATTTTGTTTGTTTGGATCGCTTCAAGTTCACTTGGTTTGTTCTACATGTATTTCTAGCACTTTGCCCGAGTTGGGCATTTTGAGCATCTTTTATATGCACTTCTTTGTTTGTAGATGCACTAAGATAAAGCGCCACGCTTGTGTCTAGTTTTTGGGAGATTTTGCACATTCTATTGTGCCTTATTTTGTACACAACTATATTAAAAAGCTCCATGGGGGGTTGTGAAGTGTCTTTTGTTTTGCCATCACACCTTTGTCTAGTAAGTGTCCCTCCACAATGACTTTGAATCCTAGTGATTCTTGCCCCATGTGTGAATGCATTAAATGCATACCCTTTTTTTAGGTGCAAGTACTTTCTTGTGCACATTCAAATTTTCCTTCGTGCACTACACGGTGACACACAATTCCAGTGGACTTGTCATGTCTCTCCCTTCTCAACATTATGGGGAGGTTTCTGCTATCGGTGCTAATGCTTCCTTGGTTTTGTTACCCTAAATTTTGAAATTTTTCGATCTCCACCTTGAAACCCAAGTGTTGGCCCAAACTTTGTGCTTAATATTTAGCCCTTCACTTTTTCACCAAGTCGTGTTTCATAGTCGCCTCTTTATCCAAGTTTTGTACCTAGTCGGCAAACTTTTAAGTTTTTGAACCTAGTGTTCATGGTACAAAAGTTCATAGAATCGTTGACCACCCGACCATTCTATATGTTTAAGTCCTAATTGTTGATCACGTGTGCAAAAGAAGTCTTTATGTCGATCAGTCAAGTGAGTTTTGAACCTTTGTGCCCCTTCATCTATTTGGTTCATAAGTTCCCAAACTCGCCAATCACCCATCTAGTCTTCAGTGTGTGTCTTGTCATTAGGCGCTCGTGTTGGTTGTCTTTGCTGTCAACCAGTCAGAAAAAATTTGAACCCCTATACCCACTTGATTGTTATGGTTCAAAAGTGCAAAAAGTTGTCTACAACCCAACTTAAAGATACTTCCCATTCTCTAAGGTGTGGTCATTCTAAGGGACTGGCAAGTATCATGCAATAATGATTGGTTAGGTGGTGAAAAATATACATGTATGTTGGCACAATTTTTTAAAGAGAATGATGGTACTCCCAACGCCAAAATTAAATGAATTTAATGCTCCCTAAAAAGGGTGATATCACTTTGAAAAACTCATTTAGTCTTTAGGACCTAGTAGAGAGAAGTTTTAAGTTTTCGCAGTGAAGGAAAATTTGTAGGCACGCACAGGAACAGGTTAGGCTAAAGATTTCTTTCCTTTTCCTCTCTCCTTTAAATTAGAAGTGAAGCTTTTTCATAATCTAGTGTGGTTAATTGGGAGTTTCCTCATGAGTCTACTTGGTGGAATTCTAGTATCTAGTTATCCCTTGCCAAACAGAATCACAAAGTCCTTAATAAATTGCTTTTTATACCACCAATTTCGAACTCTAGTCTCCTCAATGTCACCCAATATAGAGAATGGTCTAGCCAATGTGTCTAATCAAAATTAGGTGATGTGAGTCTTCATGGTATTCTAAGCAGAATGAGGCTAGAATCTAGCTCTCCCATTGCGAAGAAAGTTGTGGAGTGTTGTCTTCTTGAAGCCAATGGTTTTCCACATGTCATTCCTTGTCCTGAATTAATTGCTTCTTGTGCCAACCATCACCACCCCAAGTCCCACAAAATTTGAACTTTCAATGGTTCAATATTTGCCAAAATTGATCCCAAAGTTGTGTCTCAAGTGCTCAAGCTTCCTGAACGGGACCAATTTGTGAATATATCTGTAAAGTCCGAGTGGTATTATTTTTCTAACAAAAGAGAATGGTGTCTGAGTCATATTGCAACTAGCTGGCTGAAAGTCAAGAGGAAGGGCAAGTCTACACTCCCTTCAATTCTCAAAAGGGGCCATTTCAAAGATGAAATTTCTGATGCAATTACCCTATTGCGCCGCCTTGTGGGAAGTGTTGAATCAGAGGAATTCCCTTTCTGGATGTGTCAACTCATGATAGTTATCTACGACGATAATCAATACATCAATAAGGCAAGGTTAATAAGCCAACATTTGCATGAATAGTTGGCTAGTTATAGTCAGAGAGAATCTTTCCACATGTGTTTGTTATTGATATACATCCTTGCTAGTAGGGAAATAGGCTGGCCCGGCTTACAAACTTGAGTCTCCCATGGTAGATATGCATGTGTATGAACACTTCCCGCAGTTATAGAAGAGCACAAGAATAGAATTATCTGTGTCAATGATGCATTTTTGTCGGTAGTGATTAAGAAGATTATAGGGTCACTGGAAAAGAGGATTTCTTCCAAAGTTGCAGCACTGGTGACTCAGTACGGCAGCCATTTCATTCAATACAACAATTTATCCTACTTGAGATTTGGGGGTTTTGAAAATGCCCCGTGTAAGTTGCCTAAATATGTCTATAATTATTTTGTGTTCCTAAAAGTGTGCCGCCAAATGGTAAAGGCAAATGTCAAATATGTAGATCACATGAAGAAAAAGGGATGCTCATTTCCCATTACATTAACAAATTTCACTTGCAAGAGCAATGAAGCTGCCAAAATGACAGAGAAAATTTTATTGAAATTCAATTTTCAATTTCTATCACAGAGGCCTTACTATGACAGCAAAGGCTATATTCAAGCTCATTTTCATGGAGGAAAAACATACATGCATCACCCATGATTAGAAGACTACTAGGAAGATTGCCTAGATGCCAGGGAGGTACAGAAAAGAGATTACATGAGGTTGACTCTAGATCAAGTCAAGGCCTTTAAGTTACCTCTTTCTATTCATAAAAATCTCATTGATAATGGTTCGGAAATGGTTGATGAAATCTATCAGAATATTGCTCTTAAACCCCTTCCACAACTCTCTTGGTCAGACAAGGAGACAGTGGATATAGAGAACATAACCTCACATGTGGTAGAAAGAACAAAGAGGTGGATAGAGAAGAAAACAAAGGAATGTATTGGTTCCTCTGCATTAAAGGGGGCACCAAGCCCGGAATAGAGTGCATCTCAAAATCCTACTGACTCTAAGGCTCCAAACATCTCAACTCCAAAGTAATTACCAGTCTGGCGCATATGGAGAGAAACTAGTGAACCATGCAAAGCTGAAATCCATATGCAAGGAAGATGCACTAACATCCTCCAAAGGAAAAGTAGACAAGGAAGCTTTTATTCCTGTTTCTCCTACACTAAACAATTTGTCAACTATTGTGGGCATAGCCCAAGAAAATGATTCTTTTATCCTCCACCAAATTAATGGAGATAATATTTCCAACACATTCTTTAATAGCTTAGATTTCTCCATGCTTGGTGATTCCGCTCCTACTGACTCTACACCTCCACCACCCGCTAATGCAATAGCCAATGTTCCCAGGTCTTATGTTGTTACCTCTCCCCCATGGCTAAAGAAGGTTGTAGAGAAGAAGAAGAAGAAGAGGTATACTTCCATGCTAGATACAGAAGTGGACACAATGAATAAGTTGTTACAGGATAGTCCCAAGCCTAAGAAAGCCAAAAGAATGTTGAAAATGATTCTCGATCCTAGCTATGGTCACAGATTCTTGGAAATTGCAGACCCTACCAGAGAGAAGAATGAACATGAAGTCATGGAGCTAGACTTCAATTTAAGTAGAGTGGATATGGGTTTGGCTACAGTTGAAGGGGACATCTATCACACAAAATTATCTATAGGTGCATTGTCAAAAAGAATCAAGCTTGAAGTGCAAAAGCACTTAGTGCTACAAAAACAGGTGAGCTCTCTTATTTCCTTTATCCAGTCCATCTTGCAAATGAGTGATCAGCCTGTGGACCAAACTGCAAGTATTCCCATTGAGGGCTTGGACCCCAATAAATTGATACAAATTAAAAGGAGTTAATGTGTCACTTTGGCAGTTGATAATTGGGTCAATAAACTTATGTTTGATGGGATAAGTATGTATCGAAGAATTTTGATGGGATAGTATGTGTCAAAGAATCTATGAGAGCATATGCTCTAATACCAGAGAAGATAAAAGCATGGAACAACGATTTGCAAAATGTGGAGGGAGAAAAATAATTTGTCAATGATCTTTCATGAATTACAAGAAGTTTCGAAGCTACCCCTAAGCCTTTTAATTAATGAAAGAATAATTAGCAATCAAAGTCAAAATGAATCTGCCATGTGGGTAGATATGTTGCAGTAGAAACTCTCCATAATCGATGAGTTGGACACTTAAATAAGGTCAACCCTGGCACAGTCTCAGCAAGGCATCAAAGATTTGAAGCATCACTTATCAACTATAGAAATAAATATATTTGAAGAAGATGGAGATAAGCTACACAAGAGCACTGATGTAGCCCAACGCTTCAAGACAAGGATGGATGAGTTGTCTGCCCAGAGGGTGAGTGAGAAGGCAATGGAGACACTGAAGAACTTGGCTCTTATTTCTCAGCCTTTAGAAATGAAGTTGATGATATACCCCAGAAAATTATAGAAGTAGATCGGAATCTAAGTAAATACAAGCTAAGGGTTAATATCATAGGAAACCCTAATACTAAATCGGTAACACTGATGGTCTCTGAGTACAAAGCATATAAAGAAAAGATGTTATCACGAGCTGCGCAAGAAGCACTAAGGAATGATGTTGTGGAAGAGGCACCACGTGGAGGAGCTAGAGATGGAGAGACCATCATCACTAATTAAATCTTGTTTGAATGATGTTTTATATTTCTTTTTTGGTTGGGCACCAAAAACTATTGCTCTGGAGGGCCGTTATCTTATTTTATATTATCTTATGACTTTTAAGTTGCTTTAGAAACAGCGATATTTAGGAATTCGTTATTTCCAAGAGACAGTTACTTTGATGGATGTCACATATGTTAGATGGATGACAATGAATGGGATCTTATTGCTGGTTTTCTGAATACTTGACTATTTTGAATAGACATTAATGAAAGAGATCTAAAAGCAGTTTCATGGATCGTACACTTTCAGTTATGGTTGATGGATTGTCTATTCTTCCTATGTTGAATACTCTACTATTTAGATCATCTTTTCTTGTTATCTATCGAATGGTTTTTTGAAAATTATATATGTACATTGTTGTGAACTTTTTGGCTTTGAACAACTTTTTGGCTTTGAACAACTACAACAAGAATGTTTTGAATGTTATGGATGTTATTATTTCAAAGTGAAATCTTTGTATTCTGTTTGATTATATGTCAGTTATGATTTTTCACTTTTAAAGCTTTTTGGTTAAAAGCTTTGCCTTTCTTGCTTTTTGATTAAAAGCATACATGGAGTTTATTCTTTGTATATCTTTGTATATTAATAGAAGGTAATTATGCCTTGTAAAATAAGCAGAGAGTAGGTGTGAAACATCATCACACCTAGCTCAACTGTTAGTTTCAGTTGTCACCTTTGTGGGCGAGAGAATAAAGAGTCGGGTGACAAATCTATTAACCAACAAGTTTCACTTTGGAGTGAGCCATGTATTCAGTATTTGTTCCAATAAACTAGTCGGATCTAGTGGTTGTATTTCAGTAAGATGGAGCTTTTACCATATAGACGCTCTTGCATTCCAGTTTTGTGGAGGTGACTTATCCTTAGTCGATCAGTTATTTAGACTACTGGCACCTATATTTTCAACTAGCAATTTACTCTTGCATGATTGAGCAATTTCGTTGGGGTCACTTGTGCAAATTCATGTCTCATCTGTATCTTTGACTGACAAATGTTTTGCCTTTTGTTTGCCATCTATTCATTATCTAAGTAATGTCATTAGGGGCACTCACGTAGATTCTTGTCTTCTTGATCCTAATCATCATCTTTTTCAGAGGAAGTTCTTCATTCAGCACTATTGTAGTTATCATTCCATAGTTGACTACAGCTTCTTTGTGCTTCAAGGATGTTCTTCATGTTCGTATTCTTTTTGGGACATTTTTCTTGGAGGATTCTTAATCCTTTCCTTCTACATTTCATGCAATGCATCTGTCACGTTTGGAAATGGGTTTTTTCCCATGTGCTTTTTCTCCCTTTTCTCCACTTTGAGAGGCTTTCATTGTACATGGGTACCTAATTGTTGGTAAATAGATTTGTCACTACGAATTAACCTTCAAAACCAACCATGTTTGCCCTGTGAGCAATGACAACCATGCCAACAATAGGAGAGATTGCAATCAGATCACAATAAAATTGCAATCTTCCTCAGCATTTGAGAGGGGCAGCTCCCTCGTATGGTGGGGGTATTTGTAGGTTTTGTAAACTTTTAAACTGAAAGTACATAAAGGAGGAAACATAAAACTAAGAAAAATGTATAACAAAAACCCCAATAGTAGACATACGAATACTAACTGAGATTTCACAAAGGTTAACAACTACAAAGACGGTTTACGCACAAGATAAGTTTGATATGCAATAATGAAAGAAGGATAACCAATCTCAACATACGAGGAAACAAATTATCTTAGCACACTCAGACAAAGATACCAAGGTATGACTGTGTTTCATCACTACATACACCATTTGAATCAAGAACTAATGGATTGCAAGAGAACACAAAGGGATTACCAGCTTAACATACGAAAAAATGATAATAATAACTCACGAACACATTGAATACATGAATCAAATGCATTCTTTGTTATCACTTTGAAAATATACAAGTTCCAAGACCCTTAGATACCAAGTGCAAACATTAAAATTCTCAAAAGGTTTCTTTACACAATTCTCCAAAGTTTCCCTTTTTTTCGAGTCCCCCCTTTACATTGCAAAGCCTTGTATTAATAGGTTTCCTTACATAACTAACTTCTTCAGGTTAGTAACTAGCTCATTTTTGCACAATTTCAACAAGGTTATTAACTTTACAAATTTCACGCAAAAATAATCAACTACCTAACTTTGATAAAAGTGACAAAAGTCACTACTTACAAAAAGAAGCCTATAACTCAAAAGAGAAAACGGGATATTGGCCTTGTTGAAGAAGTTTTCAGTCTTCATCTGCTTCATCTATGGTACTTGTAACCATCTCACCACAAAATTTGTGAACCTTAATGTAATTGATCAAGATGTCACCAATTTCTCAAAGGCATTCAATGTCACTCACAATATATTTCCTTTTCTACAACAAACTTGGTGATAATCCTTAATGCATGGTGAAAATCATGACATATTCAATGATCCTTCCTAGATGCAATTTAAAATTTTCACCATACTAACCAATAACTGATTCTTTCTTTCAATTTCCTATCATAGCATTAGGTAGATGTCTTGACTCTATATATGTCCTGCTACATTCAAATCCCAAGGCAATTTTTATTGCGTTTGAGGATGTGACATGTCCCCTACATCAAGCAAGAACATGCTCTTTTATGGCTTTCAACCCAAGCAAACCAATGCCCATTTTACATTTTCTTTATCCTTCATCAATCATATCATGATGTTTGAAGATCAAAAACTTACATATTGATTCAAGAAATCATTAAAGCATCATCTTCTTTAATTCCCATAAGATTCCTTTGAAGATCTGATCGGGCCTCCATATTTACTGAAGAAATTTAGCTTTGAATGCTACTTCATCACAAAGTAGATAATTGGGCTCACCAAGGATTTCATTTGTTACGATTTCATCATTATTATATGATACATATACTATTTCCAGGGCATATAACC
Organism: Thuja plicata; assembly: GCA_018584345.1. Taxonomy (NCBI): domain Eukaryota; kingdom Viridiplantae; phylum Streptophyta; class Pinopsida; order Cupressales; family Cupressaceae; genus Thuja; species Thuja plicata. Next base: position 259,039 of record MU218427.1, on the reverse strand, counting down.
TACCTCAAGGTTTATGCAAGATATTGATTTTATGCGTAGCAAATGAAATTGCATCAAATACAATAATCCCAAGCTTATATTCTTCAGCTAAAGGGACTTCAAATTTTCCTTCCTCAATAGCTTGGAATCCTTCAAAACATGTCTTATAATGTGTTCAAATGGAACCTAGACTACATTAAGATACTCTATATATCCTACGCATATATGCACTCTTTGTATGTTATGAAGTGACATGTCTGAAATAGTATATCAAAACTTTCACATGATTTGTGTATGATTTCTAGAAGACTTTGAAATCTTTCTCAACAAATCTATTTTGTCTAATCCCTCATGTGATCCTCGCATTCCATGAAACTAACATTTATTTGAAACATTTTGTCAAAAAGTTCAGGTAAATTGTATACTCTTTTATGCTGCATACAGGTCGACCAAATTATTTCTTGAATTTATATCTCTGAATGGCCACTCTTTCCAACAACTTGGGTGTTTTTGTCCACTACTCCATGTTTTGCATGCATGTTGGTCTGGGCATTCAACATTCCCTATGCAATTATATTCTACCTTGACACAAAATTTTAAAATCTTCAAGAACTTCCTTGAAAAAGAAGATTTGGTACACATTCTTTGAAGTGATATCTCTTTGAGACATAGTGCTAAACAACGATTTGCTTTGTGTGTGTGCTTGCATTACAGCATCTATGAAACCACATTTGCTTTGAGGAATTATGTCAAACAATATGTGTGCACCCTCTATGATCATGTAATGACATTGATTTGAGGCATTATGTCAAACAATTCTTGGCTTATCTTTGATCCCACATTTTGCATCTATATTTTCTTGAAGTTGTCATTTTGTGCAGGCAAGGACGACGTGGGAAGGATGTCCTCGAAACTTTCTAAAGTCAATTTGAAAATCCATTCGCTCATAAGAGGTAATCCTTGATTCCATGTTGAATCAAAACTCCTACACTGGCCTGCAGGTCGAGAGGATGCTCGTAAAGGTTGTTGAATTTATAAGTACACTAATCAATTTTTCTTTCCAAAGTCCGCAAGGTCTTTACAACCAGCCAATATCGTGCATATCCTACAATTGTGGCGGCCCATGAAGTCCCAACTCGTTGAGGCATTGTGTCAAACAGTTCACGCTCCCCTTATGTGCGTACACATTCTGCACACATGTCAACTAGTTCACTTGCAACTACAACTTCTGACAAAAATCCATTTTTTTCACTATGACTTGATGGATGTCCAACCTTTGTTTCGAGCCTCCAAATCAGCACTAGCGGGGAGAATGTTGACAAAGGTTGTGACACTTGGCTTCGCACCTGCTAACTACAATTGCTTGAAAGGCTCCAAAGCCTTTTTGATAAATCCCTTATCTATAAATTGTGTTCCATGAGATGACCTCCCTATGAGGGACTCTGTCAAGCAATAAATGTGTGTTTTCCATGATTCCACATATTGCATACATGTCTGCAATCATTTCGTCTTATCCATATGTTCATTCAGATTTACTTCCACAAATTGCATTTGCTCAATAGCTTGCAAAAATATTCCAACAAATCTATTTTGTGTTGATGCTGCAATCATTGGACTCCTTTGAGTCACATCTCTACGAAACCTTTTGCAGAATATTTCACATGCATGGTCTATGATTCCACACTGTGCATGCATGTTTATGAGCTTTTTTTTACCATAATATCTATTAAAACTCTCCCCTCTGATGAATGCCTGTGATTGATTCAAAAGCCATATGCTTGCACAAAATAAGAAACTGACGAAGGTTGTGAAAATTAGGTATTATGCCTGCCATTTGCCTGAAAGTTTCTAAAGTCATTTCACCAATTTCACTTCTTCCTGCAATTCTTGTTTCATTGCGGCATCAGTGCACTGATTCGAATCTTTTCTCCCCAGGCGGTTACATGTGGTTTCAAGAAGAGGTTGGGAATGCTTATAATTTGAGCATTTGTAACTTAAAGAGTTAGAAATGCTTGCTTTTTGAGCATTCACAACCTTGTTGGTTATGAGTGCTCAATTTTTTAGCACCCAAAACCTTTTTGGTTTTGTTAGCTAGAATTCTAAGCATTTTGAACTTAATTTGGTTGTGTATGCTCAATTTTTGAGCATTTCTAACTTAATAAGTTAGAAAATTTTAAAAGCTTTGAGCACTTTGAGTGGAAGGAATAACTTGGAGAGCTTTTATCCATTTTTGGAATCCAAAGCGGCTCGTTTTAAAGGTAAATAATTGAGGAGCATAAAAATTATTTTAATTATTTCTTATCAAAAATAAATATCCTCAATTAAAAATAAACTCCGAAAAAAACCAGAATGGTACCAAAACACCCACGACAGAGTTTGCAAATGGAGGGCTTCGGGCCGTGAACATATGTACATGCATCACAGAGGCTGTTAAAAATTAGGGTTTGTATTTGGCATAAAAAAATTCAATTTTGGGCCAACAAAAATATAGGCAACACTAATCAGGCCTTTTGTTGTCGAGACCCATTCTTGCATTTCATGCTTAGAGCCTTTTTTCCCTAATTTTTACTTAAAGTGGGTGTTAGAGCATGCATTTATGATGCTTCATACATAGTTTTGTTGAATCTTGCACACTTGATATTGAAAATGATTGTGCACATGCTCAAAGAATATTCATATGCAATTTGAGCACATGCATGCCTAGCTTAAGTTCACTTAGTTGAGCCTAATTTAGTCTTGTTTGGTCTAGTTGGGCTCCATTTTGCTTTTTCAACTCTCATTTGCATATCATGCATTTTAGTTGGCATATCATGCACTAGTTTTTGTATCTTAGCTTTTTAGCTTTTTTCCCTATATTTAGAGACATGTTTTTTTATAAAAGCATAACATTTTATTCATTGTAATTCATCTTGTTATCTTTTGCACTTGAAAAATATAGCAATTATTTTCTTGCTACCCTTGCTTGTGGAAGGTGTTCTTGTATTGTTGTTTGATCCTTCAAGTGCTTGTGTTGCAAAATTCAACATGGTATCAAAGCTCCATAACTTAAGCAATTTTCTCTCTCCTATGGGGGGGGGGCGCATCTATTGTACTTGTATAACAAAAGTAGGCCTTGGGGGGTCACATTGAGTCCTATCATTCTTTCACTGGTGTAGTTTATTCCATTCTCTCTTTTGGAGAAAAGTTTTAGTCCATGTGGTTTTCTCTTATTTTGTGATTATGAGAGCTTCATTTTGTTCGTACATGGGTACCTCATCAGGGCTAGATGTCGAGACCCATCCATGCATCCAACATTGTAGTCACCATTAGGTTTTTAGCTTCTCTCTAAGTTTTTTTTTATCAGTAAATATGATAGATTTATTATTAATATAAAAGTAGTAGGAAATACAAAAATATAGGTCCTTCTAATAGACCAGAGTGTCGTAACAAAGATATACATCCACAACCAAACAGTCCTCTCAAAGCATAGCTTCTCCCTAAGTTGATCTTGGGAGGGTGTCAGAGTAATCAGGTAATCACCTTAATAATTATAATTACTTAGGACCTCTTTCACTTTATTAAAATTAAGCTAAACATACAATTGCTTATCTATATTTAGATTAAGATAATTATAGGTCATGTTGTCTCACTTGATAAAATGAGGACACTTGTCATGATCTAACTTAATCCTCGCCTAGAGTTTAGACCTGGCATTTATCTTTATGTTTTTATAAGCATTAAGTATATTCATTGTGACCAATCCAAGAAGTCTTAGTTTATTCAATCAATTAAAGCATACCATATATGCTTTCTTGAATCAATCTCTCTCTCTAAGTTGAATAGCATACAATCACGGCTTCCTCTCTTTAGATGTGATAGGCATTTTGAGACCTGGCAATCTAGTAAAGGAACCTATATCTTTAGTCTTTGGAGACAACTAATGTTGTCAAGGGTGATTATCCAACTCCTTAAGTTTTATGTTCTTTTTTCTATCTATCTAGTTTTCACTACCTGTAGTTACTTGGGATATCTTGCATGGGTCTCATAAATTGATGGTTCATATTTTGGTGGGTGTCTTGTATGGGCCTATGAACTTTTTTATCTAGTCTTTTTTTTCAATTCTACAACTAGATTTTGATATGTGGATTGCTTGTAAGGAACATTGATACCGCCATTTCAGTAGTTCTTCATATGATGGTTTTCTATGCGGTCCCCAATCTGGACTTTATTTGTAGATTTTTTATATCAATATTAAAAGAGTTATTTAGTTAAATAAAGCTTCATGTCCCAAACACAATGACAACTAGATGTGAATTTAATCTTTCTCACCAAGTAAAGTGTCAAAAATGATAACATACAGTTCAATAAAACCTACAAATTTGTCCATGTAAGAGTTGAACTCTAAAATTTATGGTCTAAGACCTACAACTTTCAGCTAAGAATGTGATAATGAATCATTATGACTTATTTTAAAAATTCAGGAAAACTTGACCATTTCTGTAGCGATTACTAAAAAAAAAGTTTACCTGATCGACGACTCAATATTTGTAACCTCTCAGAAACTTTTCCTTGCCACTTCAATATCTTTCCTTGATAATTCTTGATCTCCTCAGAACCACTAGAAACATAACAATGACAACAGAACTTGCTACTTTAGAAAATTGCATCAATAAATTAATGGATAAATCTTGATGGCCTCAAAAGTGCTAACACATCATCATTAGAAAATTGCATTGTTTAACAACATCATGTTAAGGCTCCGAAATTGGGTGAGGCCAGGGTACCAGTGAAGTAGAGTCTAAAAAAATCCTATATTAAATGAAAGATCATCAATACTTAACTTATAAACAGTAGTACAAATTGAACATTACAGTCGTGAAGGGTGTAACAAAATCAACAGAATGAAATTATATGGATTTCAACTAGTGTGCACAAAATAGTTCTGTATTTAGAAAGTACAACCACTAAAATTTAGCAATATAAGGAGATGCCAAAAGAACTGCCCACAACAAAAAGAAATAAATAAAAATATGGCAGGCTGACAACAAAAATGTAAGCCCAATCCTAAGATATTGCAAGAAGAATACATCCCTCACAACATCTAACAAGTAAACCACAAACTTCATCAAACATTGAAAGAGCACCTGAAGAGTCACCAACTACTGTATGTGACTGGAACACATAATATTAAGATATTGCTATCAGGATTCAACAGTGTAGTTTTTGAATCAAACTCATTGACCCATGTTTGAGCAGTGATTCAAAAAAAAAACCCATTTTTCATGAGCATTAAGTTCTTGTGAATCACTGCTCATGAAACATGGGTCAGTGAGTTTGACTGGAAAAGTACACAGTTAAATCCTAATAGCAATATCATAATTTGACTTGCTATGGAAAATATTTCCTACTTGTCAACAGATAATATTGTCAACAATTTTTTTTCTCATTAATACTATAAAAAAACATTTGTTAGTAACTACTAAATTACAGAAATTGGCTTCCATTGTACACGCCATTATTGTTGACTCTTGAGTACCTGTCATTCAAGGCATCCATCCTTGTGACTTTATGTCAACATGGAATTTACCAAGTAAGTCATCACTGTGACATTATGCTTTGATTTTATTGTAAATAGGGCATTCATAAGGCTTGACTCACTGCTCTAAGGAGGATGTTGTTAGTTGCCGAATAGGAACCTCTTTATTTCTAGTTTTTATTCAATAAATCACCTAACTGAAGGTGGGTAAACTGTAAAAGCATAATTTTATAGTTCATATTTTAGAAAGTTAATTTAATGCAACAAACTATAATAAATTGATTTTTAAAAAAATTACAAAAATTCATGCAACCTGGCATGATCTTCTTTAGCATATTATGTGGAAAAAAATTGATTTTCATAAATCTACACTGGAATATTTCTGCTGCATTTCTACTTGTCAGCCAAGATTGTGTCACAGTTCCATCTAAATCTTCTCTGACTCTAGATCCAACTTTTGGGTTGTCTTTAAATGCAACTTTGGGATTTATCTTCAAACCTGACTTTCCGGTCATCTTTAAGCCAGCATTAATTAATGAAATTAATGGCACAATTATTATGAAAACATTCAAATTTTTTGCAGGTTTTTCATTTTTTGTCAAATTTCAGAAAAGTTTCAAACAACACTTGAAAAGTAAATTTTTGTCAGGTTTCGCAAAATTTTCAATGAGAATGGAAAGCATTTTTTTATCATTTTAAAAAATTAAAAGCAATGAATGTGACCACATCTTTTAAGTGCCTTTCCCAGCAAGAAGCAGCGGGGTTACAAGAATGATGAATAGATGCTAGATGAGTCTATCATGTGAAGCAATCTCTTCTTGCGGAGAATTTGGTACATATTGAACAGTCCATTAAATGTTATCAAAGACATATAATGCTTTTGGAGTAAAACTACATATGGTGCAACATTTATGGGAAGAAAGCCAAGAGCCTAAGGAAAAGCCACCGAAATACTCTACGTCTCAGGCAGGGAGCCAGATAACATAGCTCCAAGTATCCCCTACAAGGAAAATTCAGGAAAGAAAAAAAGACTGCAGAAGTTACAGGTACAAGTCAACTACTAAATGTTTTAGAGGTAATGCAGACACCCAGGGTTTAGAGCCAGCTATAAGAACAGATATAGCTGAGGAATTTGATTGTTATTGAACAGTGAACTTATCGGACATGTTTGACAATGTTCAAAACACCCTCGACAGAACAGGAGACTTGAATGGTTTGATCAGGCTCAAAAAAGTCCAGTAAAGGGCCAAACAGCAGACACCGCAGAATTCTAAAGCACTGAAGCATTTGAAATTCAGTATTGGCAAAGGCTCTTGGCATTTTAGTTTTATGCATGTTGTCTTTGCTGAGTTCTGTGTACTTCTTGTATATGTAACAGGTTTGATAATGGCAAGGACTGTTGGTGAGTTGAATGCAGTAGAGAGTGTTAACTCCCCAAGTTGCAGAGTTGTTATATAAGTGTTACTATGTTGCTGCTGTTGATTGGTGTCCTTGAATGGCTGGGAAGGGCAGTAAGCTTGTAACTTCACAAGCAGACAGTGTCAAGGGAAGGTACAGCCTTGCTGTGCAAGAGTCTTCACCCCATCACGCTTCTCTGCAGTATTATCTTGTGTTATTGCTCTATTTCTTGATGTTCAGTTCTTGTCATTGCATCCATGCAATTGAATCCATGCATACAATCATCTACAATTATTGCAGCACTAAAACAACTGATTTTTGAGCAAATAAGGACTGTTTTCTTACGTAAATCCTAAGGGACCAGCAAGTAAGTAAATTTATTAATGTGGGTGTATTAGGCTATTAGCTATAGAATATCTATGCTACTTATAGATCCAACTGATATATGAGCAGTTGTATTCTTTGTAAATTATGGCTTTCTTCTAGTGTGACTCATTTTACAGATTGATGCATGATGCTAGAATAGCTAGTGCAAGAGAAAAAGGTGATTTAGCTCCTTTGCAACACGAGATGGAGATGTCCACCAAGAAGTGAAATAGAGAAGTGAGAAACATGGTCAATGAAAAGGAATTGATGCTTCAACATGAAGAAGCATTATTCATCAAGTTGGAAGAAGATGTGTCGAGCATTTTTCAATTGACTGGGCAGCTTGACCAGTTCAAGAAGATTGAAGTGGAATGAAGCTAGCATGGCACATATAAATCAGCTGCATGTATAGAAGTTTGGAGAGACACTCTTGTAGACAAAGCTGAAGATTGTGTTTAGCCAAGATGGCACCCTAGTGTCATGGATTAGGCATGTGTTTGGCATCCACACCCTCTCAATGAAGCTCTCATTATGTAATTTCTTAATACTCTCCAATAAAATCAGATTCCGCTTTGTTTCCAAAAGGTTTAGTTCACAAGATAGTAATACAGCAGTTACAGATTTGAGTGCCTTCACTCTTCCATTCTTGTCCACCGGGATCAGAGCAGAGCATCACTCCTTTTTATCCCCAACAATGTGTCTGAAGAGGGTACATGATCTGGTTTGCTGTTCTGTTATTTTTAAGGGAAGTTTCCTTTGCTTGTTTCTCCAATTTAACGCAGTTGCAAGTTGTTTCTGCATATTTAGATCTCTCTGTTTAGCTGTGTAGGCATTTAGTTTGTCCTTGCTTTTCTATACCCTCTGGGGTTTCCCTGTTTCCTTTTCTCTGGGTAGACCCCAATAGAAACCACAATTAATCAAACAAAATAAATACTGTGAATTCCGTAAGATAAACTATTTTTATATAACATTTTTTATTAATAAAAAGAGGTGAATTGACTATAATTGATTTTTATTTAGAAATAAATACAATTCATATTTAAAACTAAGAAGAAAAAACAGTAATGAAATTTTCTCTATGTGTGTTATATTTCTAATTGTTTAACCTAAATCTAAATTATTTTGAGCGGACACAACTTAGCAGATAATATCATGTATTTGTATAGATCAGGTTGTTAGAAGAATCTTTGTACTTTTTCAACAATTTAACATCTTCGTCAAATTTTGCCAGCACATTTCAAATTGCCATTTGTTATTATAATTATATAATGTAATCTACTATATGTTTTCCTGTGGATTGGTTCTTTCATTTTGAGGTCCACGTACTGAATGTTCCTTACAAAAGTTGCTACAATGAGGAAAACGGAAGCATACAAATGTATTCGTTTAAACAAGACAAGGACTCAATGTCTCGATTGAGCAAATCAAATTACCCAACTCTAAATTTTTCAATTTAATTTGTTCATTCCCTTTAGCTGACAAAGAAATGCTTCCCATTCAGCATAGCTCGGAACAACATGATTAGGGCGTTAAGATAATCAAAACCTGGATGAGTTCAATGTAACCTGTTGTGACATCGCCTCTGCGAAAATTCTCTGCGCATTCAAATAATGAGCGACGGCATCATCTGGCAAACCCCATTCTTCACACGAGATTGCCTTATCAATCTCCTCTTTCCCTAGATCAAAATAACCCTTCAATTTTTGGGCCAACTTTTTGGCTGTCATTTTATCATCATTAGAAGAAACCCTAGTTGCAGGGGTTTCAATTGAATTTACTGGAGGAGGAGGAGGAGTCTCCACTGGATTTGGACGGGTTTGGGGTTCGTCATACAAGGAAGAAATCAAGGCAGATAGACTTTCAAGGAGTCCCATGCGCGCATATTTTTTTGGGTGGGGATTCCCGCGGTTCTTCTCAAATTTGTGCTGGGATTTCACTGATTCTAGGCTTCAATTCCTTCACATACATGTTTCTCACGGTAATCCTGTGCGAAGTCAATTTGTGTGCAGAAGACGATGGAAGTTGGCCGGAAGATGTTTTGCTTTTTACGTACAATAAAAAAAAAAGTTGTCAAGCATTCTATCTCGCACATTTGGTATCATTGCCATGAGGATGTGATTCATAGAAAGTCACAAAACTATATATAAAATTTCACTGGTCCAAAAAATGTTATTTCATTAATATATCAATTTTGTATTTATGTAGTAAATAATATAGTTATAAAGTATTTTTGTTAGGTCATCAATGTGAATTTTGTAGAGAATAGGGTTTGCACTTGTCCTTATACATTGGATTTGTGTGACTCCTCATCTCTTTCGATCGATGATTGACTGACTGGGGGTTTAGGCTTGTGCTTGGAGTTCAAGTGTGCTCTCAATGAAACTCTCATTTAAAACTCATCACAATTTAGTCTTTCAAGGGCAAAAATGATTTAGAGGTGGCATTTGCCTTCCCCGAGAGACTCACCCTTTACAGTGTGCAAATCTGTCTCTTGTTGTGGACTTCAAAGTTCAAATTAATTAGGAAGTAGCCAAAAATGAGTCTTCTTTCATGAAAAAGTATTTGATTAGCATATTCAAAGGGTTGTGATTCATTATTTTTGAACTCCACAAATGGATCACTAATACCTAGCACCACATCTTGAAAAGTGATCTACAAATTTATCCTTGTACTCATTGTTATTTTGTTGTGGTTTATGATGATGTCATAAATAACAATATAATTCTCTATGATTTTTTCTAGGATTGTGAAGAACACATGCTTATGCTTAAACTTTGGCATCCTTGATTAAATCATACTTTTCAATCATTCAATGTCACTCTTATATAGGATCAACTCCCGAAACCCCCCCGCCCCCATTTTGGTTTGACTCTTGTTTTGAGGCAGCTGGAAATATGTTGGAGGAATTTTTGGGTGTTGATGAGGGATCTTTCAATTATCATACACTAAATATGTTTACAGCTTGGTTGATCTTGATACTTCTAAAAGCCTTTTGGTAGATATTTCTCTCATAACTATAAATCATTAATGAAAACAAATTTTGACTTGTGATGGATTTTTTCGATGTCGCAAGTGTTTTAGCATGGCTCACATCGCAATATATTGTGCCCAACATAAAATCGACACCCAGGTCATATTGTGGAAAGATGATTCTCTCTACCTTTCTTTGTGGAAAAAGAAGATTATGCTTGTTCTAAAGAGGACAATTCTCAAGCAATAGCTATTGAAGGCTCTTTTTGCCTTAGAGAGTGATAACCTCAAGGCTCCAAATCTCAAGAACTTTGAGATTGAAGAAGACTTAATAGCTTAAACAAAGGCTTTAAAGGCATTATCCTGTCGGGATGAAAATACCACTATCTTAGGAGTTGTTACTAACACATTTGGGCACGTTTTCCGATGAACAATCGTCTCTTTTCCAATGCTACTCTGTCTCAAGTTCGACGAAACGGCACCAAGACCTTCGTCGGTACTTTTTTGTTAGGCACTATGACGTTGAACTATCCATCGCACTACCGATGAACATACGTCGAAAGCCAGTTGGTTTGAAAGTGTAATACTCTGACGAGTAAGTTGCACCTCCCACTGGACGTGTCGTCAAACGATCAATGTTTTTTATGGCATTTTTTGGGGGTGGTCATCGAAAGTCTGGCAACGATCCCAAACTATGCGTCGATGAGGATGTTGTGTCTCCGACACCAAAGGTTGCCAAGTGTTTTCCATTTCTAACAACATTTTTTGGGGGTAGTCATTGGCATGCGGACGACTATACCAAACAATGGGCCGATGAGGATGTTGTACCTCCTGTTAGGACTGTAAATTTTTATGGTGCTAAGTCTTTGTATGCTGTGTTCATGCTCTCCCCTGTGGTCCTATTTTTTTTTTAGCTTTAGTTACCCTTTGTTCAAAACCCTTGGTTACTTTTTGCTTCAAAATCCCCTAAGTCTCTCATTCCTTATAATTTTGTGTTACCTTTTTGGGTCACTTAAGTTATTTTATGTCATGTGTCTTAAGTTGTCGTAAGTGGGGCATTTTCCTTATTAGTCATTTGTCCTAGCAGGGTCTACGTTTTAATTTCTCCTAAGTCCCCGTGGTGTTTTACTTAACACAAGATGTCGAGCAACCTCTTTTTGATCCAATGGCAGGCGTAATGCCTTGAAAGAAATATGCACCAAAAATACTCATAGCGGTATCACAGAATGATGACAAGTGTCCATCTGAGATTGTGGGTCTGGCATCTTCAAAACTAGCGGCAAGGATAAGGTTTGATCAAATATTTTTTAATCTAACGGTGGGCGCGATCCCGTGAACCAAAGATGAAGGTAGGTTACTATTCAAGGAAACATGTTTGTGCGATCTGTGGCAAATTGCGGTGTCGGGCAGGTCTACAAGGAGCATAAAGTTGAGTCACATCTATTTTAACCGGACGGCAGGCATGATGCCTGGGATAGAAGATGCTCGGTGTTTATCAATCGTGAGATCACACTTAAGTAACAAGTGTCCATCCAAAGATATCGCCTTGGTAGGGTTGAAAGGTAAAGCATCATGCAAATTCAAATTGATCAAAAAATTGGCGTGATTCAAGGATCAAAAGTTGCAGGGAAGATATTCTTCACAGAAATGTACCTATGCGACACGTGGAAAGTGGTCAGGCTAAGGGAAACTAAAGTGTCAAACGATTTTATTTTGATCTGACAGTAGGCGCGATGCCTTAATCCAAAGATGCATGTTTTTTATCCATCATGGGATCACGCCATATTGACATGTAGCCATCTAAGATCGTGGGTCTGGGGTTTTGGAAGTTAATGAGCGGTCATATCAGATTTGATCTAATGGTGTGCGTGATTCCTTAATCAAAAGATGCCTGTTATTTATTCTTCGTAGAATCACGCCTTTGCGACATGTGTCAAGAACAGATTGTGGGTCCAGGATTCTAAATAGGTAAAGCGTGGTCAAATCTATTTCAATCTAACGGTAGGCGTAGTGCTTGGAATAGAAAGTGCACGATGGTTACTCTTCAAGGCATCACACTTGATTGACACGTAGCACCTGTGATCGTGGGTCCAAAAGTTTGGAAAGGTAAAGCGTCGAGTAGATTTGTTTTGATTGGACGACAAGCATGATGCCTTGATCCAGAGATGCGCCGAAGATATTCATCAAGGGATCATGCCTGGGTGACACCTGTCCGGGTTGATGAGGAAAAGTCAAATGCACGAGATGTTACCACGTGGACGTTCGGGGAGTCATTAGTTGTGTCATTTTATTCTTTTAAAGGATGATCGACGATTGTGTTTTAAAGATGGGTATAAAGTTTGATCTGGGCCATTGATGGTTACTTTCACACTAGGACTGATAGTTATAACATATATTTGAATTTTTAAATATCTTCTAGAGGGTTTTGAAGCAGTGGTTCTGTATTTCATGCTACAAGAGGATAGATGGATTAATATGATCCTTTGGATCGCATTTATGCAGTCGTAGGATGTTGTTTGGTTGGAAATTTGGTGGCTCAGAGTGCATTTATGTTAAGAAGTGGTGGTGACTTGGGTTTCTGATCAGATCTGCATATATTTTATAACCCTAGTTGGAGTCTTATCATTTCTTCTTTTATGATGGGTCTATTCCCGAATCTGCTGTGGTGGATGCAGATCAAATTATTTTTGGGATCTTTTGAAGAAAGATTAGTCCGTTGGAGAAAAGAAGTTCAGCAGATGAAAACAGAATGGGATGAGTTAAAAAATAAGAAGATTGAAATTGCTAACGTATGACATGTAACTGATTAAATGTTTGAAGATGTTAAGTTGATGATCATGTAAGGCATTAAATCAGTTAATGTATTGTATTGTCATTGATGTCAACTTAATATAATATGTATGGTCATGGAGATACTGCCAAAGACATCAAAGAACTCATGAAAGATATGCTAATCAGTAATGCATACAAGTCTAGTATTTACTAAGTGACTGAATACACCGACAGAGTGCACCCGACAGTCAAAGTAAAAGAACAAAGTCACAGTGTTACCCGATGAAGAAATACACATAATTATCGACGAGCATAGTTACAGTGTTGCCCGACGAGCAAACAAAAGAGTAACCCGACGGACAGAATTTCAGTGTTGCCCGATGGAAAAGACAAGGACGGAGATCCCGATGACAACTAAAGTCACACCGACGGAACAGTCAGTTATCACCGATGACTAACTGAAGTATTGACCGACAGAACATAGAATTCAGAAAATGAGACAAAATGCCTAGCTGGCAAGAAGCTAAAGATAGAGTTAACAGGTACTTATCATTGTTTTATTCATCCAGATAAAGTCGGAGATAAGTAATTGATTTAAAGCTGATTTGCACAGTTGGTAAGGAGATATCTGTGAGACAAAGCAGGAGTTATGCTTTAAATCAAATTGGTTGGATTGTTTATCATGCCAAAAATCAAGAACCAAGAAACAATGAATATTATGTCTATATAAGAGACGAGCTTAATTCATTTTAAAAAGGGGATTAAGGGGAGTGAATAGAAAGAAAAATGCTAAAGAGAAACTGATGAAGAACAACTTTGTTGGAAACACTGAGAGTCTTAGAAAATGCTCCTTTGTACGACTCCTAGCGGAGTCTTAGAGAATGCTCCTTCAACATCATCTAGTATAGACTTGAATGGATGCTTCTTAAAGACAAATCTCTTCGTTTCAGCAATGTCAAATACAACTGGGGTTGTCATACTTACTTGCAATTGATTAAGTAGGGTTTCACAGCAATTCAAAATGACACGACTGTTAGGGTTCTATTTCAACTTGCAATCTATTCACAAACTGATCAAATCGATGCCTTTGGATGCTTAGTGCTCCTGTGCTCTGTAAATTTTACAATTTCATATGTAAACAATGAGAGTAATTAATCAATCTACCGATTTCTATAAAGTTTTTCTACATTTAATGTCGTAAGTGCTTTTACTGAGACTTTCAAACTTTATTTTGAATGAAGTATAGACAATGCGTGAATGCAAACTGCATTCTTTTGTTATCACTGACATGTATTCGAAGGCGCATACTCAGAGATGAGTATACCAGCCACGCAGGGGTTCAGAGCTAGAATAGCTCCCCCTAAGACCATGAGAGTTAATTATCCAAAAGTAGAAGGTGCGTCCACTGAGGATGCATCTACTACCTTGTTCTCGTCATTATCTTTCTTTACTTCAACCCATATTTTATCTGAGTTAGCTTTAGCTTCCACAAATTTAACTTCTTCTGATTCTTCAAACAAAGACTTTTTAGGATTCTCTTGTCCTTGTGTTCTTGACCTGCAAAACCTTGATATGTGTCCAACTTTTCCACATGAGTGACAAATGATAGGAGGTCTAATGTTGTTATTCATCATGCTACACTGCTTAGTTGTGTGTCCATTGTAATTACATATCTGACATGTAATGTTCTGCAAGTTTCTTTGAGGTTGATTTCTCTGATTGTATTGAGTCTGATTCCTTTGGTTCAGTTGTGATTGATTTCTTTGATTTGTCCTGCAATGAATAGCCCTATGACCAAACTTATTACAGGAGTAACAATATCCATCGAAGGGTCTTACATCCTTACAATCTCTTGCCAAGTGTCCATGCTTGTTACAGGCATAGCAAGTACGGTTGACTTCCTTGTGCTTATCTTTTGGTGGTTCTGCTTTAGTCTCTTTATGATTCTCAGTTTTCTTTTCTTTTGTAGATTTTGTTTGAGCTTTCTTTCTTTCTTGTAATCAATTGATCTCAATTTGAGCTATACTGTATCCCATACCAGTGGTATCACCTTTTAGCTTTTGTGTATAGAGCTGTGATTGAATTAAATTAGAACTTGTGTGAAGTTTATCAATTTTATCGTTTGCTCCTGATAATTCAGATTCAATCTTATTCTTGATGTTTTCCAATTCCAAAATTTTCATATTGGCTTGCATGAGTTCTTCATCTAACTGTTTATTTTCTTTGTTCTTCTCTTCAATAGTTGTTAGGCTATTAGTTAACTGATCATTCAATTCTTCTATCTTATGTTTTAAAGATAAGTTTTCTTCATTCAGTTTCTTGACCATTTTCCCAAAATCATTTGTAGAGCAATCTTTCAAATCTTTTCTTAACTTTTTGATAAGCATTTGTGAGCCATCAACTTTTAGTTTAAGTTCCTCACTTTCTTTCTCAGATCTGTCTAGATCTTTAAGGGCTGGTTCAAGATTATTTTTTAGATGTTTTGCTTCTACTAAATCCACGATCTCCTCAAGTGGTTAAACTTTCTTTCAGAGGACCAGAGCTCTGAAACCAATTGTTGGAAACACTGAGAGGGGGTGAATCAATGTTTAACTAATTATTGTATTTCAGCAACTTTAAACATAAATCAATTGAAGCTTAACACATGATATGATTCCGGGGAAACCTTGATTAGAGGAAAACCCCGGTGGGAATTAGTACCCACAAATATTGCACTAGTATAATGAACCTGTTAAAGTTCCTTTGTCCTGTTAGGAGCAGTCTTTACAAAGCAAGTACAATGACCTGGTTAAAGGCCTGGCCTTGTTAGGAGTCTTTTACAAATGACCATGTTTAGGAGTGAGGACTCATTATCCAAGAGCTCACTGCTCAATGAGAAAGAAGGCTACAACCTCCTGAGAATAGATATGTATTATATCCAAAAATGAACTGTTGTATATGACACAGATGTCTGATCAGTTCTGGTTATGCGCTTATGCTCTTATCTTCTTTAAGGGCTCTATCTCATACTGACATCTTTATTCTACACTTCTATATCTCTACTCTACATATTTCTTCTACACTTCAAATATATATTTTCATTACATATATATATGTTTATGCCTGAATAGACGCGACTATAAACAAGACCTTAGTCGACCCAAAAATAACATTCACAATGCTTCCAAACAAATTGGCTTAAGCGTGTTTACAATAATGTTTAATACATGATTACAAACTTATTACAATAGGCACTTAGCCTTTACACAACAAAAGATCACACGCTAATCAGAAAACATGAAGTTGGCTCCATACTCTGTATTCTAAACTCCTAGTGTACTTGTTCTTTCTGTAACTTATTTGTACTGACATTCTGTACCATGCGTGTATAGGGTAAGCATAAAAACATATCATAGAGCTTATTTTTGAAGGTGCTTAGTCTGAATCGGCCGTACGCACGTGCGCTGGTGCTCTGATCATCTGTGTATCTCTATTCTATAGTCTTCTATACTTAGTCAATTTTCACTACTAAGTTTGTTATCAAAACTTTAAATGACTTTGTTGTCATAATGACAACACAAAATAAGTCATATACTCCCTGGAAGTCAACTTGCCAACAAACTTTAGGCAGTTCTGATCAAACAAGCTGAAGGAGAGCTAAGGAATTTTGTAGACAACCAATGAACAGTGAGCACAGCATCACAGAGCAGAAAGTGTGGAGCACAAGGATTGAATTGATACATTGGTCAGAGAGGTAATGTACTTAAATAGATCTGAAAATTTTCAATTTAAAGTTGTAATATGAACAGGTCATAATGTTTCAGTTTAACCATTGAAGCATCAAGTCTCTTAACTGAGAAGGACTTGACAGTCTTCTATATATCGAGGTACATCTCAAAGAGTGCCAAAAAGGTCAATTCATGAAAGTAGCATTGGATATGTCTGATTCCTATTGATAGTCTAAGAAAGAGGTTGATTCAAGGATGGTAGCATTAGATGTCTAATACTAAGTGACAACCCCTATGTATAAAATCCTCTAACAATGTCACACCTAACAGTGTGTTTGTAACCTTTAACAGGGTTGGCTCTTAACATGGCTCACTTTAGAAGAGTGAAAATTTGGGGTACTGGTCCCAGTGGTTTTTTCCCTTAACAGGGTTTCCACGTTAAAATCCATGTGTTATGTGTGTATGATTCATTTCTTTATTGTTTTGTATCTTACATAATTTATTCTGGATATATTGGTATACTCTGCATATTTACTCTATTTTAGTAAATAGATGACTGCTTATCGGTAAACATAAAGAAGAAGGTTTAATAGAGCAATCCGACAAGTAGTAAATTGATATAAGTTATTCAAGGCATTCATCTTGTAGGACAAAAGATAACTTGAGAAATAATTTGTGGTTATAAGTTTTGAAGGGTTGATTTAAGGATTAAAAATTTGAGGCCACTGATTCACCCCCCCCCCCTCTCAATTATTACTAACCATTGGTATCAGAGCTTGTGTGCTTAGAAGGAAGG
>MU218427.1:196121-236590 GCA_018584345.1 Thuja plicata | reverse complement strand
TGTATTGTATTGTCATTGATGTCAACTTAATATAATCTGTATGGTCATGGAGATACTGCCAAAGACTTCAAAGAACTCATGAATCAAGGATATGCTAATCAGTAATGCATAAAAGTCTAGTATTCACTAAGTGACTGAATACACCGACGGAGTGCACCCGACAGTCAGAGTAAAATAACAAAGTCACAATATTACCCGACGAAGAAATACAAAAAATTACCGACGAGCATAGTTACAGTGTTGCCCGATGAGCAAAACAAAGAGTAACCCGACAGACAGAATTTTAGTGTTGCCCGACAGAAAAGACAAGGATGGAGATCTCGATGACAACTGAAGTCACACTGACAGAGTAGTCAATTATCACCAATGACTAACTGAAGTATTGATCGACAAAACAGAGAATTCAGTAAATGACAAAATGCCTAGCTGGCAAGAAGCTAAAGATAGAGTTAACGGATACTTATCATTGTTTTATTCATCCAGATAAAGCCAGAGATAAGTAATTGATTTAAATCTAATTTGTATAGTTGGCAAGGAGATATCTGCGAGAAAAATTAGGAGTTATGCTTTAAATCAAATTGGTTGGATTGTTTATCATGCCAAGAATCAAGAACAAAGAAACAATGAATATTATGTCTATATAAGAGACGAGCTTAATTCATTTTAAAAGGGAATTAAGGGGAATGAATAGAAAGAGGATGGTAAAGAGAAACTGATGAAGAACAACTTTAGGCAGTGTTGATCAAACAAGCTGAAGGAGAGCTAAAGAATTTGACAGACAACCGATGAACAGTGAGCACATAATCACAAAGCAGAAAGTGTGGTGCACAAGGATTGAATTGATACATTGGTCAGAGAGGTAATGTACTTAAATAGATATGAAAATCTACAATTTAAAGTTGCAATATGAATAGGTCATAATGTTTTAGTTTAACCATTGAAGCATCAAGTCTCTTAACCGAGCAAGACTTAACAGTCTTCTATATATTGAGGTACATCTCAAGGAGTGCCAAAAAGGTTGATTCATGAAAGTAGCATTGGATATGCCCGATGCCTATTGATAGTCTAAGAAAGAGGTTGATTCAAGGATGGGAGCATTAGATGCCCGATACTAAGTGACAACCTCTATGTATAAAATCCTCTAACAAGGTCGCACCTAACAGTGTATTTGTAACCTTTAACAGGGTTTGCTCTTAACAAGGCTCACTTCAGAAGAGTGAAAATTTTGGGTACTGGTCCCAGTGGTTTTTTCCCTTAACATGGTTTCCACATTAAAATCCATGTGTTATGTGTGTATGATTCATTTCTTTACTGTTTTGTATCTTACATAATTCATTCTGGATATATCGATATACTTTGCATATTTACTGTACTTCGGTAAATAGATGACTGCTTATCGGTAAACATAAAGAAGAAGGTTTAATAGAGCAATCTGACAAGTAGTAAATTGATATAAGTTATTCAAGGCATTCATCTTGTAGGACAGAAGATAACTTGAGAAATAATTTGTGGTTATAAGTTTTGAAGGGTTGATTTAAGGATTAAAAATTTGAGGCCACTGATTCAACCCCCCCCACCCCTCTTAGTTATTACCAACAATAACTTCCCTTGGCCCAGTGATGAGGTGTTTGCAGCATGGAAGGGCATATATACCCCAGATAAATCCTAGAAATGGGAACACCCCAAGGTTCTTTTAATGGGTGGCAGTTCTCTAACTTTCTAAGATAGTCAATAGTTGCAAAAGATTTTGTGTATAAAAGGATGAATACAAGGGTTCCACTTGGAAAAGGTAGAACAAATTTGAAGTTGTTACAAAGGCCCTACAGGCAAATGAGAAAGTTTCCATTGAAATCTTGCAACAACTTGATGGTTGGTTATGTTATATTGTTATCTTTCATGATGAGTCAAAATTTGTCTTTACCCTAGCAATATGTAGCTTGTTGTATCCTGGTTCATAACAGGATTCCAAGATTTCTAGAGCTATAAATAGTAGGAGGAAGCATTGTAAAAGGGTCGGTCAATTAATGATCAATCAAGACTGAATTGCAAGTTCTGGTCTAGATTTTTGTATTTGAGTTTTAGTAGTCTAAGCAAATATTGAATGTATTGAAGCAATATTGATTAATGAAAATGTATTTGGAATCCCTTCTTGATGTTCAATTGTCTTCATGTATATGCTTTGATTTCTTATGAGTTTGATCTGTAAGGCATTTCAATCTCATGAATTTGTAAGGCAAATTATGAAATATGTTTTAAGGTCATTTCTAAGGGGAGTGTAATTCCTAAGAACAAGTTTCTAGGGGTTTAAAGATTGCATGTGAATCTAATAAATTGGGAATTAAGTTGTAGAAAGTAAGTTGTAAGGAATCTCGATCTTTCTTGGGTTTAAATTGGTTTTTACTAATCTAGTGTGGTGGAAGGGCATTCATATTGACTATGTACCCTATGATTCAGCACTGGTCAGGGTTAGGGTTGCATGACAACATTTTAAAATAATCAATCTTTACTTTAGAGTTTTCATATCTGAATATTGAATATTTGTGTGTAAGATACATTCCACTATGTGGTTTGTTGAGGAATAGTGAACCAAATTAGGTACACCCACCTGAGTTTTTGGAGTTCGAAGTATAGGAGGATTTACTCCTTGTTAGCTAAAATTTCACTTGATAGAATCATAAATTGGGTCGCATAGATTCAAGCATTGCTGATGTACCATATTCTGCAAGAAAAAATGCCAACAGATTGGAGACTCTATTGGGGAGCTTCAAGGAAAGTGTGCAATTTAAAAGGTTTCCTTGAAACTCTTGTTTTGTATATGTTACATTTTTTAAATCCAATTTTGAAATCACAGTTGTATGTTGTTATCTCATTGATTTATACTTTGTTATTATTTTCAAAGTGAAGTCTCATATCTTTTCCCAACAAGGTTATGGTGGCGACTCTGAGTTATTGGTTATAGTGTCTCTAAGAGAAACATTAGCATATCAAGTTTTTTAGGGATTTCATTTTGGTTAGGATGGGAAACACAATGGAATACATGAAGAAACACCATGAATATATGTTATAGGGTGAGCTCCCTAAAGCTCCCAAAAGGAATTGGTCCAAGAAGGGAGAACCTAGTAATGCCTCTTCTTGGAAACCTAGGTCTGAAGGTCCAAGTCAACCCCTAGGTACTATCCCAGAGAAAAGTACTACTTCTTCTTTGAGTTCTAAATCTAGTAGTGTGGGTTGATTTGATAATTTGTTTGATACGCCTATACAAGAGAGTATACCACAACAAAAAGGGGTAAACCAAGTCCAGCACAAGGGGGAATTTAAAAAAAAAAAAAAAAGAATAGAAGTGTGGATTCTCGACCTGCTAGGTCCCCAAACATGGGGAATACTTCTTCAAGTCTAGTGGGTACCCATTATATGTGAATTGAAGACCAAAGAGAGGATGATTTGATAAATTTGCGTGATTCCTCAAGTTCTGATATAGAAGAAGTTTTTGGGGATATCAAGATCTTTTAAAAATGGAATTGAAGGAAGAAATACCTTTCAAGCAAAGAAATGAGAAGGATAGGGAGGAAGAAATTATAAATTCCATTACTAAAAGAGAAAGTTTGAAGAAAAGGGTTGCCCGATTAAAAATGGCAAATCAGGGTTTGAAAGAAGGATTCAAGGGTTTGAATCAAGAACTTTTTGGTGATGTGAGTGCCATGAGGAAAAAATGCCAAGAGAGAGAACATATGTTAAAGAAAAATGATCTTAGAGATGAGGGCCCTATACTGCGACATGTTCTTACATATGAAAGTCACAAGTCTCCTAAGGTTCAAGTTTCTCTACAAGACCCACCATCAACCAATGCAAGTCAAACAATTGTCGATAAGGGAAAAAAGAAAATTACTGGCATAATAATTTCTGAACCTAAAGATGAAGAAGGGATATCTCAAAATTTCTTCTCACTTGATATGGAATTGCCACAATGGCTCTCAACGTGTCATTTTTGTCTTTGATGGACAGTACCACCTGTTCCAGTGATGGGAGGTCATTAATGGCTCGACCATGCCATCTGTGCAAGGTAGTTGAAGTTGTTAAAGAGCATTAGATATTTTGGAGATATTTCTGAGAGATATTTATAGTCAAAAGCTTTTGTAAGAGAGTAGAAGTAGATAGAAGAGAGGAACATATTGTATTTTTGTAAAAGATTACAGTTTTTGAATATAGAGAAAGCATTTGGAGAATCATCTTGATCATTTTTTGTGATGGATTCCATGTGCAGTGTGTATTATTGTGTTATTCAGGTTGAACCAATCGGTTTAGCTTGGAGGGTGGATCTATCCTATTAGATTCCACAGCATGAAATAGTATCTTTACAGTGAGAACCAGGTCTAGAGCACTTGAGGTGAAGATCTTAGTGACTTCCTCAAGTTAGGGTTTTGATATTACCCTATAAGGTACATTTAGAGACCTTGGAGCAGAGTCAAGTTGACTCTCGGTAACAACTAGACTTGGAATCTAGATCAGATTGGTATCAGAGCAATCTACAAGTTGATAGGTTCAAAAGATGGCTCACTTTGTGCCATGTAAGACCACACATGATGCATGTTACATAAAAAATCTATTCTTTAGAGAAGCAGTAAGGATACATGGATTACCTTTGAGTATTGTATCAAATAGAGACTCCAAGTTTATGAGTCATTTTTGGAAAACCTTATGGCAGAAGCTTGGTACTAATCTTTCTTTTATCTCTGCATATCATACACAAACCGATGGTTAGACTGAAGTGGTGAACCGAACCTTAGGCAATATTTTGAGATGCCTCACCAAGGAGTATGGACAATCATGGGATCAGTTACTTACTCAAGCAGAATTTGCATACAATGATACAATCAATAGATCCAATGGAAAGAGCCCTTTTGATATAGTGTATGGGATTCATCCCAGGGGTATATGTGAATTAAGGGATCTTGGAAGCAATGCAAAGAGGAGTGGGTATGCTGAATATTTTTCTCAATCCATGAAGGAGGTCCATGACTCAGTTAAAGAAGCATTGATAGAGAGTACAACTCACACCAAGAAGAAGGTAGATGCAAGGAAAAGATCTATTCAATTTAAAGTTGGATATTTGGTCATGGTGCACCTAAACAAAGCACGGATGCAGAAAGGATTTTCGAGTAAACTTCAGATGAGGAAGATAGGCCCTTGTACAATATTGGCAAAATACGGGTCTAATGCTTATAAAGTTGATCTTCCTGCAGACATAGGATTATCTCTTATTTTCAATGTGGCATATTTGGTATCCTATAAAGGACCAATTCGAGATGGAGATTCTGATCTCACAGCAGATACCGAGGATCTCAGAGCACTCAAACTTCTTGTTACACCAAAACTGAAGGCCTAAGAGATTCTAAATTCAAGAGTTGCCAAAAAGACTAGAAGGCAGACCTATATGGAACACCTAGTCAAATGGAAAGGAAAAGCTGATTTAGAGGCTACATAGGTGAAAGAAACTGATTTCAAGAATTTAGGAATCAATCCTGACTTACTCTAATGACCTGGAAGTTGATTTCTTTTTGTTTGGGGAGTATGGTGAAGGAGCACCTAAGGTTAGAAACATTTATAGGATAGAAAGAATTTTTTGGTTTGTAAGTTGTTTTGTTCCACCATTATTGTAATGACCGAGGTCAACCAGTGAACAAACACCATAGTTGCTTAGTAGTTGTTTTCTAGTTTAAGTGTGTGTTGAGGTAGTCTAAAAACCTCTGGAAATCCAACTAAAGCTCTATCTGCCAAGATTTGGTAAAGTAACACTAAATTATACTGGTGCTTAGGAAACTCTATTGCTTAGTAATGCTACTCAGGAATCTTCCTTGGTTAGTCTAGGTTGTTCGGGTATGTTGTGCAAAATGCTCAAGAATGTTGCTCGAAAATGTCTCTCGGGTTACACTTGGTGCTCAGAGTTGTTACTCGGTGATGTTGCTCGGGGTTGCTTGTACATTTCGGGTTGTTGACTGGCACTCGGGTATTAAAGGAAAATTTTATTTTGACGCTCGGGACTGGTGCTTGGTAATGGCGGTCTGTTGCTTAGTTATGCCGATTAACAGCCCAGGAAACGCGAGATGTGACGTTTGTGACTAGCTAGGTCAACCACAACGACTCTCAACATGTCATTTTTGTCTTTGATGGATAGTGACACCTGTTCCAGTGATGGGATGGTCATTTATGGTTCAACCATGCCATCTGTGCAAGGTGGTTGAAGTTGTTAAAGAGCATGAAATATTTTGGAGATATTTCTAAGATATATATATATATATATATATATATATATATATATATATATAGANTGGAGATATTTCTAAGATATATATATATATATATATATATATATATATATATATATATAGTCAAAATCTTTTGTAAGAGAGTAGAAGTAGATAGAAGAGAGGAACGTATTATATTTTTGTAATAGATTAGAGTTTGCGAATATAGAGAAAGCATTTGGAGAATCATCTTGAGCATTTTTGTGATGGATTCTATGTGCAGTGTGTATTATTGTGTTATTCAGGTTGAACCAATCAGTTTAGTTTGGAGGGTGGATCTATCCTATTATATTCCACAACATGAATTAGTAGCTTTACAATGAGAACCAGGTTTAGAGCACTTGAGGTGAAGATCTTAGTGACTTCCTCAAGTTAGGGTTTTGATATTACCCTATAAGGTCCATTCAGAGACCTTGGAGCAGAGTCAAGTTGACTCTCGGTAACAACAAGACTTGGAATCTACATCACTCTTGTAGAGTATGCCTATGGTCCTGGTATTACATCTTTGTCTGAGTTGTCTAGTTTTCCCCAGGATCAGTTAGGTATGTCTGATCCTTATGATATCACATGGTCCAAGTTTGGCGTGGGGTTGGATAGATTCACTACCTTGCCTGGTAGTCTGATATGTGGGATCCTCTATCCTGACTATGGCCAGCATGGATTTTTAGTTGATTTTGGCGTTGTGCTTCAGAGTATGGTTAGAGACCATACTATTTTTGCTTGGGTTCCATGTATGCTCACACATATGTATTTTCATATGTTCTATGTGGCTTACTAGGGTGGTTAGTC
Source organism: Thuja plicata (assembly GCA_018584345.1). Lineage (NCBI taxonomy): Eukaryota > Viridiplantae > Streptophyta > Pinopsida > Cupressales > Cupressaceae > Thuja > Thuja plicata. The sequence goes on along the minus strand of MU218427.1, from coordinate 229,499 downwards.
GCTTGGTTGTAGTGCCACTTTACTCCAGATCTGGGCATAGGAGCATATTATTGTCTGCAGGTCCTTAGGATCTCATGATCTTCCTCTAGGGAGACCTTATGTATTCGTGTATGATGGAGCCGTTGTTCAATCTCATATGGGGCATTTGATGTATTGGAGGCAGCAGTTGGACATGATGCACTATTTCATCTATAGACCTTATAGGGATTGCCCTATTTGGGATGGAGAGAATTCCAACCTTTCTTTCTATCATCATAGGAGATTCTTGATTGGGTGCGTTACTTATCATATTCATGTGATTGACTTGCACAACACCGATAGGGTGTTGCGCCAGTTTGGCGAGAGGAAGAATGTGACAGACTCTTATCCTTACTTTACCTAATGGTCGAGGGATTTTACTCTCTGGGGTGTTTTAGTTCCTCTTGATATTGTGAGGACTGAGTTCATGGGTTTGCTTCCTATCGCTTAGACATGGCGATCAACCACTATTGATGCAGGTAGAATTTTTAGTTTGTCATCTTTGATGCTATATTCTCTATTATGCTCTATTTGTTGTAGACACTCTCTTGATTAGTCGCTTATGCTTTATTATCCATATAGTACTAATAGTGAACTTGTGTTTGTGTAAGCATGACCCCTCAGTTTGATGCATGGTGGTTGCAGTCTCAACCTGTTTCTCTAACTGATGTTTCTCGTCCTATTTCAGGTACCATCATGGGGAGGCCTCGGCAGAGATGGAGAGGAGGGAGGGATGGTGGTAGGGGTGGTGGACGGGGTGGTGGATGGGGTGGTGGTAGGGANGGGGGTGGTGGTAGGGATTTTTGTAGGGGTGATGGTAGGGATGGTGGTCGAGGTGGTGGGCGGGGAGATGGAGATGGATATGATCCCAGGATGGGTGGTGATGGTAGGAGAGTTAGGACTAGGGGTGGGCATGGATTCACTAGGAAGGTAGGTTTGAGTGTTGTACTAGGGGAAGAGGAGAGGATAGAGGAGGAGGGAGTACCTCAACTAGTTAGGAGAGTGTGATAGCATACAAGAGTTGTCTTGGAAAAGAGGGTTGAGGAGAGGGGGGTACCGAGAGATGAGAAGAGGGTAGATGCAGAGATAGCAGAGTTGGAGACTGAGGAGGTGGAGATTGAGGAGGTAGGATCTAGCTCTTCCACTGGTAGCAGTAGTACTGGCAGTAGTACTAGTGGGAGTGAGAGGAGTGAGGAGGACTCTTAGGTAGTGTGGGCCACAGGGGAGGATGGATTGAGTGGGAGGGGAGAGGAGGGTGATATGGGTGTAGCCATGGGTGGACAGGATAATGATTCATTGAAGGTAGAGATACTTACTCTAGAGGTTACAAATCTTTAGTGGTGATTAGCAGTATCAAAGGCACGTGTTACCGCCTTGGAGGGGAGAGACACAGTTGTTGAGGATAGGGAGAGACAAGATTTCATAAAGGTGAGAGCCTTTATTGATGGTGTACAAGATGCATCCCATCAGGATGTTCTTGACAGATTTTGGAGATCAGGCGTGAGGCCAAGAGAGAGATAAACTGCTGGCGCTGACACTACAAGGAGGTTGTTCCTTCCACACTGTGGGTGCCAAGTTATACTACTTCCCAGCAATCTAGTAGACTACAGAGGTCCCAGAATAGTGGTGTGGTCTCAGATCCTTTACAACAACAGAGTCCAGGACCTGATATGCCACCCCCTGTCTACCTGGCGGTGAGGGTGGGGGTAGCACTTGTTGATACTCTTGTAGCCTGATCCATTGTGTATTTTGTTGTGCCATTTTTTGTAGTGATGATATACTAATATATTTTGATGATGTATCGATGATTTGTATCCATGACATACTAATATTTATAGACATTTATGTTGATCACCTTCTTTTTTCAGACTTGCAACCGTTCATTTGTACTCATATATTGAGATCTATATATGAGATGTAGCCTTATGATTCTATATGATGTGTAGTTTTACCTTTTATATGTATGGTTCTATATGATGGTGTTTTTTGATGAAATGCATGTGATGCAATTCTATTGTGGAGACTCTTAGATGTGTGATCTTTTACTTTCCTATGATACTGACATATGTGTGCACGATGTTTAAATGATGAATGCATTTGATATGATGATGTTTAATGGATGCTTTTGATTATTGATCACTATGTATGCATGTGCTTTCTTTTTTTCCTTTTTTATGCAAATAAATAAATGCAATCTACTATGCAAAAAATATCTGAGTAAATGCATGTGTTAGTTAGAAGAATGTTAGTGGGAATTTATCTCTAGAATTGATTGATAGATTGGACTGATAGATAGGATGGTGAACCCAAGTCGCTGTCGTGTTTTCCAATTTTGTTCATCATTGCACCTTATTATGAAAAGGAAGAGCATCCAATGCACCCATATATTAACCATCTAGATATCGCTATGATCTTTGATAACCATAAGGAGTAGAGAAACTGAAAAGAGAGAGAGAACCAAATGCACCCAGATATTGACCATCTAGGTACTGTTATGATCTTTGATTTTGTAAAGGAAGAGAACCAAATGCACCCAGATATTGACCATCTAGGTACTGCTATGATCTTTGATTTTGAAAAGGAAGAGAACCAAATGCACCCAGATATTGACCATCTGGATATTGATTTGATCTTTGAATAACCCAAAAATAAATAACCAAGATAGAAACTCCAATGCACATAGATATAGACCATCTGGATACTGTTATAATTTTATTGTCACCAACAAGCAGATAACATAAAGGGATTGTCCAATTATTTTCCAGGGTTAGGTTCATATCGTGGAACTGCGTGGCTTCCAGATATGTGACAGCGCCTACCACATTTATCTTGAATCATCATTTCCCCATAATTGAATTGAACATTCCACCAATATAAATCAAAGAAAACAATATCATGACCCATCATAGCTACTCTCATCTCTTGGTGGTATCCTTGAGTAGCGTAAGAACATAATCGTGAAAGATAAATTGACATGACTGACCTAGTCAATAGTTTATTGTTCCTTGATTTGCTTAATTTTATGATGCTTTAATGTGTCTGGTTTAAGGAATGGATGACTCCTATAAGACTGATATGTCTGGTTTTGAGTGTATCCATCACTGTGTAAGATAATTGATTAGTTCAATTTGATGATTAATTGAATCATTGATAACAGATTGGGTTGCTCATAAAGCTGAGTCATATTAGTCCATTGCCAAATTTTGAAGCTCGTGGTTTTGACATTTAATTTATTGTTTGATCATCTTTCTCTTTTTGATAACATTGAATTTTGATTGCTTGAGATTTTTCAATATTTGGTTTTTTTTATGATGATTGATTTTTTCAAGACATTTTGCTCTTTTTAGGATTTTTGATGACTTTTTAAGGTTCTTAGGGATTTTTTAAGGACTGTTAGAATTGCCCCCTAGTCTAGTGGACCATTACAAACCATGGATAAGTGTGATGCTCAAAGTGGATTGCACTTCTAAAAATAATCTTGGGTACTCAGTCATGCAGGGAGCACAAGCTTTGATCTTTCAGAGTTCATTGATGGCGAAGCGGGATTTGAAGACTTGGCACCTGTTTACCAAGTTTTCACCAAGGTACCTTCCCAATAGTGCATGTTTGTCAGGTTTTCATTGAGAGAGCGATTGTGTTTCTCTTTACTTTTCTCTATTTATTTTTTTTGTCGCCAAGGCGCGTGCTTACCAGGTTTTCACCATGGTAACATTTTATATTTTTTGAATTTTTTGTATTTTCTGGACATTGGATATATTCCCTTGACCTTGGGGCCTTAGGCATTGAACCTTTTGAGGTTCGTTTTGTTGATGTAACCAGGGAGATGATCTCCTTCTTGAGTTTCCAATTGATATTCCCCACTGTTGCAAGATGTGATGATGACATAGGGTCCTAGCCAATTAGGCTTGAACTTTCCTGATTTAATCCTTTCTACTTGGTTCTTTTGATTCTCCATGAGGATGATATCTCCTACCTCAAAGGTTCATGGTTTGACCTTCTTGTGATAGTATTTTCTAAGGTAATTCTGATAGCCTTGTAAGTGATTTAGTGCATTTGTATTCTCTCATCCAACAGTTCTAGGTCATTGAGTCTTGCTACTCTATAGTCTTCATCTGAAATGATGTTCTTCAGTGAGATTCTCAGGGATGGGATTCAACTTCAAGGGGTAGGACCGCCTGTAATCCATATACTAGTGAGAATGGATTTTCTCATGTAGTATTTCTCACACTAGTTCTGTATGCCCATAGTGCGGGACTGAGTTGTAAATGCCAGTCTCACCGTGATTCATTGATTGTTTTCTTTAATATCTTCAAGATAGTTTTGTTAGTGGCTTCAACTTGACCATTCCCTTGGGGATAGTAGAATGAAGAGAAGCCTTGATTTATATGGAACTTGTCACAAAGGTCTTCAACATCTTGATTTTGAAAAGATGTATCGTGATTTGTGAGTATGGTTTGAGGGATTCCATATTGATAGATGATGTTGTTTATTATCAACATAGAAATTTCCTTACCAGTGATGTAGGTGACAGGAATGGCTTCCACCCATTTGGTGAAGTAATTTGTTGCTGTAATGATGTACTTGTGACTATTAGAAGATGTTGGTGTAATATTTCCCACTAAGTCAAATCCCCATTTTAAAAAATGGCCACGGTGAAGTGATGGGATTGAGTTCTTGGGTTGGTGCATGGATGAGATCTCCATGAATCTAACATTGTTGCCACCTTTGCACATATTTGTTGACATTTGTCTCTACTGTTGGCCAATAGTATGCCATTCTGATGATCTTCTTTGCCCAACTATTACCACATGTGTGGGCCCCACAAATTCCCTCATGTGCCTTGTACAAGGCTCTATGGGATTCTGTGGAAGTGAGACATTGTAAAATCATTCCATCTAGACTTCTTCTATATAGAGTAGTGGCAAGAAGGGTATACCTAGAGGCTTGGAAAATGAGGGACTTATTTTGATTCCTAGATAGGTCACGTGGTAGGATACTATTTTGGAGGTAATTGTATACGTCATAGTACCAGGGGGACTTAGGACCAACAAGGACACATGTTGACTCTGTTATTGAAGCTTGATATGCTGGTATCATTTATTATTCTACCAAAAATTATAATCTAGTTTTGTTACCTGGCATGTCGATCAAGGATGTCATTGTATCCATTGTGTCTGCTGCTTTGTTTTGAACTCTTAGAATCTGTTCAAATACAACAAAATGAAAAGAATCTCGCAGCTTGTCCGTCAGCTCTCTATATGGGATCAATTTCTCATCTTTTGTCATGTAGTCATTATTTACTTGGTTGATGACCAATTGGGAATCACCATAGACTTTTAGGTTATGTATCCTCCATTGTGTAGTTGTCTTCAATCTGATGACTAGAGATTCATACTCTATTATGTTATTCATGCATGGAAAGTTAAGTCAGAAAGACTTAGGAATTGCATCATTATTTGGAGTAATGAGTACTATCCCTGCTCCTACACCATGGTTTTTGTATCACCCATCAAAGAATAGCTTTCAAACCTCTATTGTTGGTTGTACCGTGAGAATGGATTCATCTGGAAAGTCAGACACTATAGAATGATTATCTTGTATTGGCGCCTCTTCTAGTTGGTCCGCAATTACCTGTCTTTTGATAGCCTTTTGATCCACGTACTCTAAGTCAAATTCACTTAAGATCATCACCCATTTGGCAAGTCATCCTATTAGTGTTGCTTTACTCAACAAGTACTTAAAGATTTACTCAACAAGTACTTCAATGGATCAATGTGTGCTATTAGCTTTGTTTGATGACTCAGCATGTAATGTCTTAACTTCTGGGAAGCAAAGACAACTACGAGACAAGACTTTTCAATTATTGAGTGATTTAGCTCGTAGCCCACAAAATTTTTGTTGAGGTAGTAAATGGCTCTTTCCTTTCCCTTGTCATCATGTTGTGCCAAAAGAACTCCTAGTGTTGACTCAGTTGTTGAGATATATAAGAGGAATGGCCTGCCTTGAATGGGTGGTACCAATACAGGAGACTTTAATAGATAATCCTTGAAGGTTTGAAATTCTTGCTCGCATTATTCTGTCCATATAAAGGTCGCATCTTTATGTAGTAGATGTTGGAATGGGTGACACTTGTCTGCTAGTTGGGCGATGAATCGCCTGATAGATTGAAGTCTACCTTGTAGACCCCGTAGTTGCCTTAGATCTTTTGGTGGTGGCATGTCAAGAATGGCCTTGACCTTTTCTAAGTCCACTTTGATTCCTCTATATGATACAATGAATCCCAGAAGATTTCCAATGGTAACCCTTGTTAGAGTTAAAAAGGTATTTTCACTTATCAATTAAATCATTATTGATTTAATTATTAAGCCACCTTTCACTTTTTATCTCTATTTCACTTAAGCTAAACTTTAGGCATGCAATAATTGATTCTTTTATTAATTATTCATGCAACTTTGGTTTCTTCACTCAACCTTGGTTTCTTCACCCTTCTTAGGGTTTTGATCTCCTTTATAAGGATTGATCACTTTGTAATTATTGAATCACTCTCAGAATTCTCTCAATGATATTTCATATTTCTTAGACATTAAGAGTTGTGTCTCCATTCTTTGCTTTGTGATAGGTTATTATGTTGTAGGTGATCTTGGCTTATGAATTTGATGAATTCTTACATGGTATCAGAGCCTTGCTGGACTAGCCCGTTCTTAGGTTTCTTGAAGATTTTCTGGAGCGTTGAGGGTTCAATTTTTCTGAGGTTCTTCTTTGGATATGTAGGGGATTTTTTATTTGGAGCACTTTGAGCACAAAACAGACATCACAGATGTGCTCAAAAGTCCCAAGAAACCCAATTTTCATATAAGGCACATCCTATTTGGACACAGTTGAAATTTGGGCACTATTTTTGCATGCATGACCCTTAGCATGCTTTATGAGGCAAAAATTTGTCTTGATTTCCGTGTTGCATCAATTTACGTGTTGTCTTGATTTTTGTGTCACCTTGATTTTCATATTGCCTTGATCCATGTCATTTCAATTTTTGTGTTGCCTCAATTTTCGTACTGCCTAGATTTATGCACTATCTTGATTTCCATGCCACCTTGATTTTCATGCCTCTGATGTCAACGGTTGCAGCTCTGACAGTGAGGTTAAATTTGATGACCACAAAACCGTCATTCTATTTTCCATTCTTTCCATTATGAGCATCTCATATTTTTTTTTTCTCTATCTGGAGCAAACGGAGGCAGATTTTTTACTTCCTTATATCACCGGAAAGCTCTTTCAAAGACAAACACTTTTCTGGAAGTTAGATTTTCTGATTTTGTCATCTTGTAGGTTTTTTCCAATCAAAGTTAGGGTTATTTTTTTCCCTCTAGGAGCCATATCTTACTCATACAGACTTTGTTTTTTGACTTCCATACGGCGTCAAAAAGCTGGTTCTGTTCTCCTTGTTCTTGTATGGGTCTCACACCTAGAATTTGCTCCAAGTAGTTTTTATTCATTTTTTTGCATTTTTGCAATTTGGTGGATATCTTGGATGTTTCAGGTCCTAGGATCATTTTTTGTGCATGGGATGACTCCTTGAGAGCAGTTACATATGTTTCTTTTGCTTTCAGTCAGTCCTGGATATTGTATACATTTTTTTCTATAGCTTTATTGCAAATGCACTGAGATTAAGTGCCATCATGCATGTTTGGGATTCTGCACATTTTTTTCCTGATTGTACTTGCACTATATTATAAAGTGCCATGGGGGGGTTGTTGAACCTTTGTCAAGAGAGTTTTCCTTCCATGACATTAGCCTCATGTGTGTCAACAACTGATCATCCTCGACAAATACTTTATTGGTGCTTGTATGTTCCTCATCATGTAGTTATTCTTGGCAATCTCTCAGTGTATCTGTTATACGTCTCACTATCAACATTATGGGGGTATCTACTGTTGGTTCTAATGCTTCCTTGGTTCGATGGAGTGAGCTATATTTTTCAATTTGTGTTCCTATATACTAGGCAGATGCAATGGCTGGTACCTATGCATTACGGTGAGATGGATCATTTACCATATGGACACTCCTCTTTTGTTCTTATTTTGGAGGCTTCATACTCAGAATTTTTGTCATCTGTATCTTTAAGTTTTGTTGTTTTCCATCCTGATCCGAGTAGTGTCATTTGAGGGCACTCATACAGAGCAGTTATTTGACAGTGTTTGCAATTTCATGCATCAGAGGTGTTCTACATGTTCTTTCTTTGTTCCTATCTTTTGGGACATTATCTAGTTTGGAGGCTTCTTCAGTCCTTCACTAGGATTCATCCCTTTTCAGAGAGGGGTTTTTCCCGCTGGGTTTTCTCCTTTTCTCCTCTTTACAGAGACTTTTTTTACTTGGGTACCTGGTCAGGCCTTGTTGTCGGGACCCATTTCCCGCTTTCAGTAGTTGTTTCAAGGTTTTTGGCTTCTCCCTAAGTTTATCTTAAGGGGGGTGTTAGATTTAAAAAGGTATTTTTACTTTTTAATTAAATCATTATTTATTTAATTATTAAGTCGCCTTTCACTTTTTATCTCTATTTCACTTAAGCTAAACTTTAGACATGCAATAATTGATTCTTTTATTAATTATTCATGCAACATTGTTTTCTTCACTCAACCTTGGTTTCTTCACCCTTCTTAGGGTTTTGATCTCCTTTATAAGGATTGATCACTTTGTAATTATTGAATCACTCTCAAGAATTCTCTCAATGATATTTCATATTTCTTGGACATTATGAGTTGTGTCTCCATTCTTTGCTTTGTGACGGGTTATTATGCTGTAGGTGATCTTGGCTTATGAATTCGATGAATTCTTACAACCCTGAATGCACACTTCTTTGGATGTATTCTGACCTTGTACTCCTACGTTCAATCAAATATTGGTCCCAAAACATGTAGGTGATCTTCCTTGAGCATTGATTTGGCTAATATTTCATCAACATAGTATTCCATTGTTTATGAATTAGATCGTGGAAGATCGTGGTCATTTCCCTTTGATAAGTTGCTCTTGCATTTTTAGACCAAATGGCATTACATTCCAACAAGTTCCCCAGGCACATATGAATGTCATCTTGTGTTGGTCCTCTGGTGCAATCCTGATTTGGTTATATCTAGAGAAGTTGTCCATGAGTGATAACATTTGGTGCCTTGCTGTTAGGTCACCTATCATGTCAATTTTTGGTATAGGAAAGTTGTCCTTGGGATAAGCTTTGTTCAAATATCTAAAATCTATACATATATGAATATGACCATTGTGTTTGGTTACTGGTAATAGATTAGATAACCAATCTGCATATAGAATTAGTCTTATGAATACTGCATCTAGGAGTTTCTTCAATTCTGCTTTGACATGTAAAGCGATATGCAGATGCATCTTTCTTAATCTTTGTTTGACATGTTTTTCATTTGGTAATAATGGTAGATGATGTAGGACTAGCTCTAGATCCAAACCTGACATGTCTGAATAGGATCACACGAAGTTGCCTTGTCTCTCCTTGAAGAAGCCTATAAATTTTTCTCTTTCAACTGGTGAAAGAGATTTTGCTAGATAGATGTTCTTAGGGGTCTATTCATCCACGATATTGACTTCCTTAGTTTCTTTTGCTAGTAGTGCTAAGTTCTCTTCTATTAAGGGGAGGAGTTCCAACTTTCCATCCTCTGGCACCTTAGAGAGGTTTTCACTAGATGATACGTCCTTTATTTTTTTTCTCTTTATTATGGTTGGAAAGTGCCTTGTGGTTTTCACTTACGGACTGTTCTTTTTTGCTTTTGATTTTGCTTTTTTGACTACAAAGAGGAGCATCCTCCAAAGTATGTCGATCTGTCCAGGTCAATAGAGAATCCTACTTTGTGGTCCTTGATAGAATAAATGAGGCGGGGGGTGAATCAGTGGCCTTAAAAATTCAACCAATAAATCAACCCAAAACTTTATACCACAAATATAAAACCTCTAGTTATCTTTAGTCCTACAAGATGTATGCCTTTTGTAAATCTAACATCTATATACTGCTTAGTGTTTATACTTTTTATCCTTTCCTTAAGCTTTACCGAATAGCAGCCTATCTTTTCTTAACCTTTACTGAAATACAATAAATAACTTAGTGTTTACCAATCAATCTTGTTTTAGTAATGTGTAAAGAAAAACATCAAAACAATGAACCATATACACATTTGACACATGGATTTTTAACGTGGAAACCATGTTAGGGGAAAAACTACTTGGGACTGGTAACCCAAAAATTTTACTCTTCTGAAGTGAGCTCGGTGAAGAGACAACCCTGTTAAAGGTTACAAACACATTTTTAAGTGCGACCTTGTTAGAGGATTTATCACTAACAGTTTATCACTTGACCCCGCATTCACTATGTTGTCAACATGAAAACCTTTTGATACTCCTTGGTATGTATCTCAATATATAAAGGATGGTTAAATCCTACTCTGTTAAGAGATTTTCTGAATCAATGGTTAAACTGAAATAGTAGATGATATGTTCATAAATATAACTTAATCTTGCAGATGTTCAGATCTATTGTAAGCTCATAATAAATCTTCTGATAAATGTTCTCTTCAATTCCTTTCCTCCACTTCTTTCTTCTCGGTGAATGTTGTTGCTTCTCTATTGCTCGGTTTCTGTAGAATTCTTAGCTTTGTTCTTTAGCTTGTATGATCAGATTTGTATGAAGACTTCTTATCTTCACCAGAATTCTCTTCAGCATTCCTCTTTTTCATAATGAATTACTTGTCTCTTTATATAGACATGAATTCACTATTTTGTGTCCTTCTTGTTTTCTTCATTGATCACTTCTTGATCCATAAAGCTCACCATGCTTGCTTTAGTTTTAATCCATAAAACTCTCCTTGTTTTCTGGAATAAAACATGCTTTAAATATCCTTATTATCTTTAGCTTTTAACTGATCGATGAAAACAAAGTAATCAAATAGTTAACTCTATAATTAGCTCATGCCGGCTAAGTTGTTTTGTTGTTTTCCTAACTTCAGCTCCCGTTAGTCAACACTTCAATTGTGATCAGTGAATACTGCAAATATCTTGGACATCAACTTCAGTTTTGTTCAGTGACAACTACAGTTAGCTTGGTAATGCTTGCTCGGGTATCACTTGCTCAGGTAACACTGTCAACTTATGTGCTAGGGTTCATTGTCCCTCGGGGTTTACTGTCACTCAATGTCCATGATTACCGATGAAAAAAACTTTATCTCTTTAGATATTTAAGTGTTGTGACAATATGTGTATGAGAAATCATACCATATAAAGTTTACATCAATGATAATACAATACATTAACTGATTTAATGTCTGTCATATACCTTCTGCATCTCAGTGATCATCAAATTTGTCATCCTCAAACATTCAATCAGTTATAGTTCATCAATCTCTCCCTTTGGCATTGATGGCAACATACTACATACTACTAATACATTATGAAATATATCAGTTGTAGTTCATCAATCTCTACCAACCTTATTTTTCTATAACCAATACAAATGTATGACTCTCGGTAAGCTCTTCTAGCTTAGATTTGATTCTTGCAGAGTACTTCCTTCATTCTTTATTCCCTTCACTGGATCGATGTAGCAAGTTCTGATTCTATCTCTCCCTTTGTTGTAGAATCTCTTCTCCCTTTTATGGATAGATATGTAGTGTTAACTTTTCAAATTCTCTCCCTTAGATAGATATTTCTTTGAATATTTATCTGATGTTTTCTCTCCCTTTGACTCTTCCTCTCCTTGATGGATATTTATTTTCTCTCCCTTTTGATGATTATGATAGATATTTTAAATCTCTTTTCCCTTTGACATCAATATATTTCATTGAATGCTTCTCTCCATATTCATTAAGTACATCTCTCCCTTTGACAACAATACCAAACTATATCTTTTTTCATAATATATTCCATGAATTTCCTCTCAATCAGTAATACAAAACTCTGGTGTTCAGTGCAGATAGGTACCTTTCTATGTACTAATTTATCTTTGCAGTCCATCTCTTTGCTTGCATCAACATGAGTGATCTTTTGATTATGTGTAGGCTGATACAACCTCCTAGTCAGCTTAGTGACCATTAGACAAGGGTCAGACCCCTAGTCTCTTTCTCAAGTACTCAAATGTATCTTTTGGAAATGGATTTGTGAATATGTCTACTAATTTTTCCTTGGATTTAATATATTCCAGTATCACCTCTTTCTCTTGCACTTGTTCTCTTAAGTAATGATACTTGATAGCAATATCCTTTGTTTTAGCATGCATGACAGGGTTCTTTGAAATGTTCATTGCACTAGTATTATCACAATAGATAATCATTGGTTCAATAATTTTCATATTAATACCTTCCAGTAATTGCTTGATCCATGCAATGTTAGAGAAATTTGTAGTAGCAACCACATATTCTGCTTCTGCAGTAGATTGAGAGATGCATCCTTCCTTCTTACTTATCCATGTGACAAGTTTGTCACCCATGAAGAATGCTCCTCTTGTTGTGCTTTTTATATCATCTATGTTTCCATCCCAATCAACATCTGTATAGACTTGAAGCTCAAATTTGCCTTCTCTTTTATACCACAGACCATAGTCTTTGATATTCTTTAGATATCTCAGAATTATTTTGATAGAAGTCATGTGTGATTCCTTAGGATTAACAGAGAATATTGCAACTATACCAACTGCATGTGCTATATATGGTCTAGTATGTACAACATACATGATTTTGCCAATCATAGATCTATATAGGGTCTGATTTACCTTGGTTGACTTGTCTTCCTTTGTCAACTTGCATCTGGTTGCCATAAGTGATCCAATTGGCTTGGAGTCCTCCATCTTGAATATCTTGAGAACTTCCTTGATGTATTTGGATTGTGTGATGTAGATGTCTACATCCTGTTGAAGAATCTGTAGACCAAGAAAGAAATTGATCTCCCCAAACATTGACATCTCAAACTCTTTGCTCATTTTAGCAGAAAATGATTTGCATAACATATCATTACCTCCAAATATGATATCATCAACAAATATTTCAACAATCAGAATGTTATCATCAGTTTCTTCTTTTAAATACATATTCCTGTTATCACTTGTTTTTACAAATCCAATACTTATGAGATAGGAGTGAAGTCTTTCATACCATGCTCTTGGTGCTGGTTTCAATCCATACAAGGCTTTGTGTAGTCTACAAACCATGTTTCTCTAGTTAGGATCAACAAACCCTTCTGGTTGGTCAATATATACTTCTTCTTCTTGTATTCCATTTAGGAATCCAGATTTGACATACATTTGTTATACCTTGAATCCTTTGAATGCAGCATAGGCAAGTATAATTCTTACTCCTTCTAGTCTAGAAATGAGTGCAAAGGTTTCTCCATAGTCAATACCTTCTTCTTGTGCATAACCCTTGCATACTAATCTTGCTTTGTTCCTTGTGACGTCTCCATTCTCATTTAGCTTGTTTCTGAATATCCATTTGGTACCAATGACATTCTTGTCATCCGGTCTAGGTACTAATGTCCATGTCCTATTCTTCTTAATTTTCTCTACCTCTTCATTCATAGCACTGACCCATTCTTCATTTTCAAGTGTAGTATTAATAGATTTAGGCTCAAAATCACAAATTAAACGTCTAATGTGCAGTAACTTACTTCTTGTTCTCATTCCAGCCCTTTTGTCTCCTATGATCTAGTTATGTGGATGGTGTCTTCTGACATACTTGGCAAGTATTGGTTCAGATCTTTGTTCATCATTATGTTCATCATCTTGATCTTCATTGTGATCTTCATTGCTTGGTACATCATTGTGAGCAATTTCTTGATTTTCAGTGTTTACAGCCTGATGCTCGGGTGCATTGTTCTGTTGCTCAGGACTGATACACTGTTGCTCAGGAAGAGTGTCAAGTTATTCAATATAGACAAACCTGTTGTATTCTTTTGGTTCCTTTCTTCTTTCCTCATGATTTTTCTCAGCAAAATCATCCACTTTGACATTCACACTTTCAATGATTTTGTTAGAGGATTTGTTAAGATGTTTATAAGCCTTGCTTTTGGTAGAATACCCTAGAAATATTCCTTCTTCACCTTTGGAGTCAAGATTTCCATTTCTATCATCTTTCAAAATATAACATTGACTTCCAAAAATTCAAAAGTAACTTACATTGGGTGTGTATCCATACCATATCTCATAAGGTGTCTCATTGATGTCTTTCTTCAATTGAACTCGATTTATTGTGTAGACAGTAGTACTGACAACTTCTCTCCAAAATGTTTGTGTGATGCCTTTCTCAATCATCAGTGTTCTGGCACAATCAACAATGGATTTGTTCCTTCTTTCAGCAATCCCGTTTTGTTGTGGTGTTCTCGGTGCAGAAACCTATCTTTGAATTCCATGATCATTAAAAAACTTAGTGATTTCATCATAAATAAACTCTCCTCCTCTATCTGATCTTAGACATTTTAGTTCCTTTCCACTTTGTTTTTCCACTATAGCTTTATACCATTTAAACATCTTGAATTCTTCTGATTTCTCTTTTAAGAACATAATAGTCATCATTCTAGAATAATAATTAACAAAGAGAATGAAGTAGCTATCATCATAGTATCTCTTTGTTCTCATTGGTCCACATAAGTCAGTATGGACTAGCTCTAGAATAGCATTATATGTGTAGGTTTTTCTCTTGAAACTAGACTTTGTCATTTTACCTTTTTGACAATTCTTACACATGACATGGTCAGGCTTTGATATGCTTGGGTAAGCCTCTTACTTTCCTTTTATTGCTTATCCTAACCATGTCATAAAAAATCACACGACATAACCTTTTATGCCACAACCATATGTATTCATTTTTAGCCATTAAACAAGTGGTATTAATATCATCAAAATAGAATAGGTTAACTTTTGTCTATTCACTAGTTCTGATCAACCTTCCTGATTCATTAAAGATCTTTGCCTTTTTGTTCTCAAATGCAACTCGGTGTCCTATGTTATTCAGCTGTGAAACACTCAATAGATTATAGTTAAGTCCTTTCACCAAATATGCATTTTCACATCTGATCAGATTATTCAACATGATTGTTCCTTTACCTTCAACCGGACAAGGTGAGTCATTACCCATTCTTAATGATCAACCATTGTAATATTCAAAAGTTTCAAACTTTTCCTTATCTCCAGTCACGTGGTGAGTACAACCACTATCAATAATCCAGACACCATTTTTACTAACCTTATATATGAGTGCAGTCTTAACATACCTTTCTTCTTCATCTGGATCATCCTTCATAACAACAAATACCACCACAATATCTTCATCAGATTTGGTGTCAGTATTTTTAGATTTTTTCTCAGCCAGGTAACAAGCTTTCTTCCCTTTGTCCTTGTAGTCTTAGTTATCTCTTATGTTAGATTGTCGATTGCTTCAGTAATCTTGGTCATCACCTTTGTCAAACTTCTTTTCACAGTATCTGTCATTGTTTCTATCTTCTTTTCTTTTTTTAGGACATCTAACATCAAAGTGTCCAATCTCTTAAAAATTAAAACATACCAATGGTAATTTAACTTTGTATCTACCTTTGCCTCTCTGTAATCTTCTAGAAATTAGTGCTTCAATCTCATCAAGTTCTTGGTCATCACTATCACTGTCACTATCATTTCTCATAGTGTGTTTTTGACTTGATTTACTTATTTTCAAAGAATATTTGAATGCAGACTAAATAGTTGGTAAGACACTGGTGTCAAAGTTATTCATCTCAAATGAAATAAGTCTACCAATCAAACTATCTAGAGTAACATTGTTATTTGCTACTGCTCTCATTTCTTGTATAGCAGATACTCTAATAGAATAAATAAGCAATAAGGTTCTTGGAATTTTACTTACCGTTGTTTCTTCTTCAAGTACACCTCCTACTCCTCGGATAGCATTAACAAACTCTTTGATTCTATAGTTGTATTGCATGATTTTTTCTCCTTCTTTCATTATTAGGTCATTAAACCTTCCTCTTAGGCTTTCTGCCTTAGCTCTCAACACATTCTTATCTCCTCCATGTACTAGCTTCAATTTGTCCCACATTTTCTTTGCAGTGGTGCATGATTTGACATCTTCAAATTCAACATTGGAGAGTGAGGAAACAAGTTCTATCATCATAGAATTGTGTTCATGCTTTTCTCTCAATCGATCAACTATTGGAGGTCCAGTAGGTAAACAAATTTAGTATCTAAGTATTGAGTGACATCATTTCCAATGCTTGATAGGTGGAGTCTTATCCTGCTTTTCCATGATGCAAATTTTTCCTTGTTCAACTTAGGCACATCCCCTTTTCTCATCTTGTGATCTTTATTTTGAGTCTTAAAACTCCCTTCCAATAACACAAGCTCTGATACCAATTGTTAGAATAACTGAGAGGAGGGGGGGGGGGGGGGGGGGGGGANTGGGGGGTGAATCAGTGGCCTCAAAAATTAATCCAATAAATCAACCCAAAACTTTATACCACAAATATAAAACCTCTAGTTATCTTCAATCCTACAAGATGCATGACTTTAGTAAATCTAACATGTATATACTGCCCGGTGTTTATAATTTTTATCCTTTCCTTAAGCTTTACCGAATAACAGTCTATCTTTTCTTAACCTTTACCGAAATACAGTAAATAACTTAGTGTTTACCAATCAATCCTTTTTTAGTTATGTGTAAATCAAAACATCAAAGCAATGAACCATATACACATTTGACACATGCATTTTTAATGTGGAAAACCTCTTAGGGGAAAAACCACTTGGGACCGGTAACACAAAATTTTCACTCTTCTGAAGTGAGCTCGGTGAAAAGCCAACCCTGTTAAAGGTTACAAACACACTGTTAAGTGCAACCTTGTTAGAGGATTTATCACTAACACTTTATCACTTTACCTCACATTCACTATGTTGTCAACATGAAAACCTTTTGATACTCTTTGGGATGTATCTCAATATATAAAGGATGGTTAAATCCTACTTTGTTAAGAGATTTTCTGAATCAATGGTTAAACTGAAACAGTAGATGATCTGTTCATAAATTCAACTTAATCTTGCAGATGTTTAGATCTATTGTAAGCTCATAATACCTCTTCTAATCAATTTTCTCTTCAATTCCTTTGCTCCACTTCTGTATGCTCGGTGAATGTTGTTGCTTATATGTTGCTCGTTGTCTGCAGAATTCTTAGTTTTGTTCTTCAGCTTGTATGATCAGATTTGTATGAAGACTTCTTATCTTCGCCAGAATTATCTTCAACATTCCTCTTTTTCATAATTAATTACTTGTCTCTTTATATAGACATGATTTCACCATTCTTGTCCTTCTTGTTTTCTTCGTTGATCACTTCTTGATTTGTAAAGCTCGTCATGCTTTCTTTAGTTTTAATCCATAAAACTTGCCTTTTTTTCTTGAATAAAACATGCTTTGAATATTCTTCTTATCTTTAGCTTTTAACTGATCGATAAAAACAAAGTAATCAAATAGTTAACTATATAATTAGATCCTACCAGTTAAGTTGTTTTATCATTTTCCTAACTTAAGTTCTCATCGGTCAACACTTCAGTTGTGCTCGGTGACTACTGCAGATAGGTTGGGCATCAAATTCAGTTTTGTTCGATGACAACTGCACTTAGATCGATAATTCTTTCTCAAGTATCACTTTCTTGGGTAACACTGTGAACTTTTGTGCTCAAGGTTCACTATCCCTGGGGTTTACCGTCACTCAGTGTACATGATTACCGATGAAAAAAACTTTGTCTCTTTAGATCTTTAAGTGTTGTGACAATATGTGTATGAGAAATCATACCATATCAAGTTGACATCAATGACAACACAATACATTAACTAATTTAATGTCTTGCATATACCTTCTGCATCTTGGTGATCATCAACTTTGTCATCTTCAAACATTCAATCAGTTATAGTTCATCAGTCCCCTGATGGCATGCCTTCTCAGAGTCCCATGAAGTATGTGATGGCTTCATCATTCTCAAAAATATATATGTTAGGTTTTCCTTGTTGGTCTTATTCTATCAGTTCAAGGTAGACTAGACAAAGGTTCTCGTGGGGGGATGACTCTACTTGGGTAAACGGGACCACGGTGATAGTTTCAAAAAACTGGCAATGGGATGCGGACACACCACTTAAGGAATTGTTATCAATATATTTATTGATACACGGTTGGTCTTCTATGGTCATTTGGTCAAACATATCTTCAAGGTGTATAGTATTGACAGACCGAGGGGAATATTCTGGGATGGTTGGCTTAGAATTATGGAGGGATAACCATTCATACTCATGGGAATCAGTCACGCTAGAAATCTCGTTAAATGTCTCACTTTTTGCATCATCATGGATAGTTTAATTAAGGTTCAATTTGGAATAAGAGGTTTCCACTTCCGATGGCAGTAACTGCTAGAGTATATTGTTGATTAGGGAATGTTCCATATTTTTCCCGTAGTTTAATTCTACAATTTTCTCTTGGTCTATGGGTATATCTCATATGGTAGTACCGGTTTTTTTTTTCATATCCTAACCCTCTTTTGTTTCTCTAGGTTGGCGGTAAAGACAATTCCATTAAGCCTTGTTGTCTTGCCCCCAAACCAGTCGTACCATAATATCTAAATTTTTGCAGCATAGTGAAGTTGGCTCCATATTTTGACAAAGGTATATGTGCTTGAGGTGCTTCTTGCGGGTCTTTATGCAACCAAGTGTTGATATCTAGATCAAAAGGGTTCTCTTCAACTATGTCCCCCCATTTGACAAATGTGGTTGGTGGGCATTTGAATAGAACTGGTTCCAAAGTTTTGGGTGTTGTCACTAATTGGGGCATGCCATATGATCTGGGGTTTTGAGGCATGTTAGTGATGATAAAATATTACTCATAGCTATACTCACCACACCCTTTGTATGTAATTGATATCTTCCCCACCTTTCTTGTTATGTCTTTGGGAATAGAATCAGAGGCGGAAGGAATGCTTGCTTCCTAATTTGAAGGTACTTGATTATCTGTAATTCTTCTTATGGTTTTTCAGTATTGGACCTGTTTGGATCTTATTCAATGATTATTTCTTCCCCTTGGTATGGTAACTTGATACACTAGTGATAAATTGAGGGGACAAATTGCATCGCATGGATACACGGCCTTCCCAGTAACATGTTATATCCCAAATCTTGGCCTAGGATTTGAAAGGGGGTGTTCTTTATGTCAGGGCCTATCTTGACAAGTAGCTTGAGGATACCTTTTGATGATCTTTCCTCATTGTCATATACATTGATATTTATCCTCCTGGTGACATCAATGCTAGATTCAGAATAGCCCAAGTTTTTTATTACTTTCAAAGTACATATGTTTAACTTGGATCCACCATCAATGAGGACACTTCAGATTGTGTGTTTGTGAACTTGGATAAGCAGATGTAGGGGATCATTATGTAGAGGCTCGTATTGTAGCACATCATGGTCTATAAAGGTAGCATACTTGTTGGTAGCAATGTAATTTACCATGGTTTGGAAAATTTATGGAGTTATGTCTCGTGGGACAGCTACATTTTGAAGGGCTTGATCTAGAGCTTGCTTATGCTACGGGGATATGCGCAAGAGGTAAAACATGGATATCTAGGTATGTATGTGCTTTATCTGATCCCTTAGACTAGTTTGTAGATCATAGGTTGTTGGAGGATTAGCTGGTGTAACTAAAGTAGAAGACACTCCTTGCAATAAAACTTTAGAATGACACGTTATGACAATGCATTTGGCATTTGGATCTCTGACAGTGATTGTAGCCACATGGCTATCTGAAGGATTGATGCAATTGATAGTTCTATCAGAGTTAGCATAGGTGTAATTCACTTGTTTAGAGTGTCCAAAAGATGTAGAGGCTTTCCCTTTGTTATGATAATGGAAATTATCATTGAAGATTGTGTGATTGGTTGTACCCTTGGATTGGGCATTTGTGACATCAATAACCCATGTGTCGATTAGATCTTGTATGACATTCTCCAATCAATAGTAGTTGGATGTCTTGTTTCCTTTTACTTGATGATATTCACAAAATTTGTTATCATTCCACCACTTGGGTTTCATAGCACCGTGTTCGTATTCTCTGATTTTGGGCAGACTGATAGTATTGGTTTGAATCAACTTTTTCAATGTTGATTCTATCGACTCTACTAATGGTGTGTAGTCTCATTTAGGAAATAAAAGCCTTTGTGGGCGTTGTGCAATGGGTTGGTTGTTGGAAAAAATTATTGTTTGAACACTGGGTGTTTGATTTTGAGTGCTCACTTGCCAAGTTTTCACCATGGGTTTATGAATTGTCATGGTTGCTCCTTGTAGTGAAATATTGGGTTGATCATAGTTGAATGTTTTGACGTCAACGACACCATCATTGGTGACATTTTTGTTCTTATTCCACCATTTGGATTTATCCATTGTATTTTTGTCTTGTTCATTTGGGTAGGGTATACAAGGATACCTCTCTTAACCAAGTTTTTCTCACATCAAACTCCTCATTCGATGAGTTACTTGAAGTTTGGAGCGAGTTTCAATTCTATGGTAGATGACATATCTGGGATAAGATTGTCAATGGACACGACTATGAGGTCTTGTTTGGGAACATCATACATTATTTTTGAAGTATTCATCCACCTTTTTAAGAATTTAACAAAGGAATATCCATCTTTTTGCTTAATGTCGCAGAGGTCCTTGATGCTAACCTTGCATTCAATGTTACGATGGAAGTGAGAAATAAAATTTTTGGCCAATTCTCCCCAAGACTGAATGTCATGGGGTAGGTGTGAGAACCATTCCATTGATGGTCTAGCTAGACTCTATGGAAACAATCAAAATATGTATTTTTTGTCATGTGCAACCTCAATGCAACTAGCAAAGAACTCTCGGATATGCTCTACAGGTTTGGTACTGCCTCTATATTTGTCAAATTTGGGAACCGAGAAGTGAGTGGGAAACAAATACATGTGAAATTAGTGATCAAATAGTAATGGGTACAAATCCTCTATTGTGTAGGACTTGGTTTGCCCCTAATTTGGCATGTCCATCATTTAGGTTTGTAGGCTTTGCACTTGTTGTATCAACACGTGTGTCTGAGATTGAGGAACATTTGTGGCATTTAATCTTTGTGCAGTGTTAGGTATAAGGATTCACCTTTTTGTTCCTTGTGTTGGGACGTATGATCTATTCCTTAGGACTTGATATTGGTTTCCCAGTGTTTGATTCTGATACTAGGGAATTTGATCGGTCCAAGATTGTTGTTGTTTTTGGGTTTTTTGTTTGTTTGTTTGTTTGTTTGTTTGTTTGTTGTTGTTGTTGTTGTTGTTGGGGTCCCTATAGGAATAAAGGTGTAGCCTTGGGTGGACGTTGAACCCATAGAGATTGATCCCCATGGGAGCGAGGTATTGAGCCCAAAGCTAGCAGGGATAGACCGCAGTGTCTGAGTAGTCACAAATGGGTTGCTGCTTGTTTGCAAAATTGATGACATAGTGTGAGTGCTTGATGTAAAAGGTCACAAGGCTGATGCTTGGGATAAAATAGTGACCAGGGGTGCACTCATTTGGGAGCCAGTCATGCTTTGTGAGGATGATGTGCTAGCTTGATTTGTAGAGCTAGTTTGGTTAGAAACAGTTTGCGTTGATGTCATTATCATTGATGATGGAAAAGACAAAATTTAGGATATCACAGGATCCATTTGAGAGGTTCGAGTTGTGCTTTGCTCTGCTAGAGGGCTCTCAAGCCATATTGTTGATACATTAAATTCAGCAGGGAGTTTGATTCCCTTTTTAATCAACATGGCTAGGAATATTTTGGGGTTTCTCTCCACCATAGCATCAACTACTTTAGAGAAATAGGCATCTTTCTCTATGTCTTCGAGCTCATCCTCTGTGACATCTTGGAACATTTTTGGTCTATAGAGACCTGTTATGCCCTGCATACCCGTCCCTACATTCTGTGGGCAAAATGTTGGGTGCCCCTTTTTTTTTGCCTTTGCCTTGTTTATTTTCCTTTTTTTTTTCCTCCAGCCCTTGCTTCCACAAGGGTCATTTTCTTTGCTCTTTGGTTTTCCTTTCTCAGAGACCCAGTCCCTGAGTGTTTTTGTCTCCTGTTTTGGCCAGTTTTTCCAGACTCCAAGACTCTCTGTCACCATTTTTGCTTTTTCTAGAGGGTGCGGTTGTATGGAATCCCCAGGCCTGGAGCTCGGGGGGTTTGACTTTCTTAGGGTTCGCGGAAGGAAGCAACATGTTTTTACTGTAGTGGTATAAATAATTATTTACTTGTCACTTTCACATTTACCGCGAACAAGACTACCTAGAGCGATTAAGAGCAAAATTGTGAATTAAGTATGAATTGCTTTGGAAGTTTAATAGTCCCTTGCAGTTGAGATGATATACGAGTGTGTGCATGTTTCCCAGCTTCCTTGCAAGATTATGGGTGTTCATGGTCTGTGAAAGTTTCCTGGTTTACAGAGCGCCTCCCATGCTCCTCCTCCCACATTTCCTGGTGTTAAGGTAGGTCCTTCGGCTCTCCTCTTTCTGTTTTGTTTTATTTTTCTTGCGCTTGGTTTTCCCTATGTTTGCTTTGTCTTTGTTTTGTTTTTCTTTGATTTTGAGTTTGTTGTTGCCTCCCATTGGTGGGATGGCTCCGCATGAAGGTTTTCTGCCTTCCTCGCATTTTGTTCTCCTTTATAAATGATGTACAATAGTGTAAATGATGTAAATTCTTGAAGTCTTTCTGTAGAGTGTCGTCGTTCTTGTAAATTGCATCATTTTCAGCTTCTCCTATATATTTTGGTCTATACATTATCCTGGTAACCCTTCCTATGGTGAGCTCATCGTGCTCTGCACGTTAAAACCCAAGTTTGGAGCTCACCCGCATGATGTCCTCTTGGCTCAAACCCGACACCTCACCTGTTCGAGCCATGGTGGTTTTCTCTCTTCTCTGTCGCTTCATCATTAATGACATGATTAATTTCCCTATGAGTGAGCATTCAAAAACATCCCATCTGGCATTCATTGGACTCGTGTCAACACTCCTATTTCTATTAAGGGCCATTACGCTGCTTATCGCATGACCACGTGACAACCCATGTCAGCCAAAGTATGGCTCAATGCCTGGTCACTTTGATAATGACTAGTTTCTCCACACTCTAGGTGCTGAGAAGTCCCCAGGCTTTCATCCCATTTTGTCGCATGAACCAATACCCCGGGACCTCCGGGTGACGATCAAAATCCAGTCATTGTTAACTGTTATATACTAGGATTTTGATGCACACTAACATTTTGAGCAGGTGCGAGATTACGGTGAACTCCCCGAAGTCCATGAAAATGTTTTATATTTTTATTAACGGTTGTTCGGTCTTGCAGGTTGCAGGTTATCCAAAAAAAGTCTGAAGTAACAACTCCTCCTGGAAGTCTGGAGCTTCCAACTACCTCCACTCAAGTGGCCACAAAGACAAAGGCAGAGAAAATACTGACCAAGCTCCCATTAACCTCCAAATACCCGAGGGAGGGTGTTCTTGTGGGGTCCAAAGTGGACTCCAAGCTGCAGGATATCACAGATATAGATCCTGAACTATGGGCTGAATTACAGGGCCTTGTCTAAATGATGTACCAACAGAGGGTTGCCGAAGATGATATGGTGAAGAACATGGCCACCTCCGGCATCATCAAAGCTGCATGTTTTCCCTACTCGGTGCAAGCACCAAAACTGATCCTTCAACTGGCGAAGCACTACAATGCTCCCACCTGGGTTGTTTTGCATGCCGGCTCTCTACCACTGAACTACTCGGTGACCATTGTTACTCTAGATGCTGTCACTTTTTCTTTGGGGCTAGGAATCCCCCAGTTCAAGGGAGCCATTGTTATCTCCCGGTCTGTGTTAATAAAGGAGTTTGAAGAAATTCCCACTCTTTCCCGACAACATCTCAATACTCACTAGCTAAAGTACCCGAGAAGGGACTATAAGAAGATGAAGCTGGAGATTCCCCGCAGAAACTTAAAGGAATGCATACAGGCGGGAATCATCATTTTGTGCAGGCTCTTCAAAGAGCCCCATGCTAGGGAATTTTCTGTATGGATGTATTATTTCCTTTACTGCATCACCACCTATAGTCAGACCTTCGATTGGGTGACCATCATCGCCAATCATGTAGACTTCCAGCTAAAGAATGTCCTCTAGAATTTGAAGTTCTACATGACCTCATATGTATTACGAGCACTGCCCCAATAGAGACCCGCTCTTCGGGGTTTGCAGACAATGGTCATTCTCAGGAACACACCTGGCTAGCTTGTCCCATGGGAACATTATCCCTGGATCTAGTGGGAAGCCTCTTTCCCCCATTTTTGTAGGGTAAATGACACATTCATTTACCATAACATTTTGACACTTACTCAGGATTCCGGGTACCGGTTGTCACAGGAGGTGATGACCTTGGTGAGTACATACG
Source organism: Thuja plicata (assembly GCA_018584345.1). NCBI lineage: Eukaryota > Viridiplantae > Streptophyta > Pinopsida > Cupressales > Cupressaceae > Thuja > Thuja plicata. Next base: position 205,001 of record MU218427.1, on the reverse strand, counting down.
ACAATTATTTTATTCAATTCCAGCAACACTCTTATATTTGGGTAACTGGGTTCTCTGGGAAACCCTACCTACTCCCTAGGCATTGCGGGGATAGGATTATTCTTTTAGTGTTTTGCAGGCAAATCCTAGAATTCCACGCATTCTTTGCCTTGAAGAAGGTTACATCCATTCTGTTTCCAATTACTTGCGGGAACTATTCTTGCAGTCTCACAATGGCTAAGGAAGCCGATAATGAATTGAAGAGTTTGGGACTGGCGGAATTCACCTTACAACAAATAATTTTGATCCAGTTGATAAGATAAGTGTAGCACTGCCCCGGGTGTCCACACCGCATAAAATTCACATTGAAGATTTATGGGTGGATTGTTAGGATAGTTTTGATCTTCAGGCCCAATAATATTCATGGATGTCCAAAGGCATGATGAATACCCTCAATCTTCGGTACTTTCTGAAAGATTTTTCAGACAATGGGCCTATGGAGGACCCAGCATACAAAGACCAGGGGATCGACAAGTTGGATCTGTCTCTGGTGGATTGGGACACCCTGAATTTTTTTAAAATTGAGGATGTGAGTCACAACATCATAGAAAACAACCATAAATACTTTGAACAAGTATGTAAGAGGAGCACCCATAAGGGTCCACTCTTGCGGGGGTCTACTTCGACCTCTAAAGTCGTGGGACCAAGTAAAGACAAGGGGAAGGAAAAGGAAGGCACCCCAGCCCAAGTTACTCCCCAGGGTCTGCTCCCCATTTTAGAGCAAATTCATGATCAGCTGGAGGTGTTCCGAGAGATGAGCCCAAAACTAAGCACCCAGCTTGCCCACGGTTTTCCAATCACTCCACTGGGATCTCTCCACCTGGCAGGATCCCCTTCATTAGCGACACTCATGAGACAACAGACAGAGGTCGAGGCACAGTCTGGTGATATTCTAGATGTTGAGGCCCCATTGCAGTTAAGAAGAAAGAATCAAAGGGTAGACAATCCCCCGAGCATAGACATGGTCCCCGACATGCCCAATGTTCCCTAGATGGAAGTTATTTTGGACTCTCCCAAACCATAAAATCCCCCGGAGACCTCCCCTTTGCATGACGGCTTTGATGACATCTTTAGGATTGATGAGCTTATGAATCTACAGGGGGAGATAGAAAAGGCGGTGGAAGAAATAGTCGCACACAAAGTAGACATAATTCCTGATGAAGGGGAGACACCAGAAAAAGAGGTGGTTCCAGAGAGGGAAGTCCAAGAACATAAAAAGGAGCTAGAGCAGGAAGAAACACAAAGGGATCCATAAGACGTGGAGAAAACACTGGTCTAGGAGACCAAGACAAATCTAAGGCAAACAAATGATGAGCAATCAATAACTGGGGAAACCGAACCTTCAGGATCAATCATACCCCCAACCTTCATGCTCCAAATGCCTTCACTTACTCTGGGTGATCAAGTGCCCTAGAGTACGACATTCGATGAGGTAGTCTCAGTGACCCAACAATCAAATATTGGTCAAACATCTTTGCCTCCTCTGGAGGATTTTCCCATGGAGAAGGATGTCCTGTTGAATGATGCCGAAGATGAACAACAACAACAAGATGAGAGGAAGAACCCCGAAGATATAAATATTTATTTAATAGATGCTGCAAAGGACGGGGAGAACCCTGGTAATACGAATGATACTGGTGTCGATGGAGATGGGGTCCCTGACACCATAGAAGAGAACATCACCAGGTTGGAAGACACCAAAAACCCCAAAGGAAAAAGAGTCTGATGCAACCGTAGATACTAGGGATACACCACCAGACCCCAAAGAAGGCCCTAATGCTTAGGCCTTAGAAACAAGATTGCCACAGCCGCCACAATGGTTGGTAGAATCTAGGAAAAGAAAAGCCTTGACGGCAGTAGGTGTTCCCCTCTCCTTGGCTGAGATGATGGCCCAGAACCAAGAGGCTAAAATTCCCAAGAAGGCCTGGACCATCCATACCCTCCGGACTGGTCCGAGAGGAAATACAGATGCAATAGTTGCAACTCCTCCCCCAGATACAGATACAACGACAGCAAGGGATGAAGACTATGCAGTCACATAAGTGCCTCTGGGGAGGAGAGATAAGCAAGGTGATTTGGACATTCTGAGAGAGGCTATCTGGGCAGTTGAGGCCCGATATGATAAATAGACACAAAAGTTAAAGGAGGAAAGAGAGAAAAATTGAAATCTCCTTGGGCTTCTCACAAAACTAACGCAGCCACTGGCTAAGATCCGTCCAGAAGCCTCCACCTCTAGACCACCGCATCCGCAGGGTGACATGGATACTCTTAGGGCCATGAAAAAGAAGGCACAGGGTGTAGATGGGTGGATCACGGAGTAGATCAAGGTCGTATGACAATTCTTAAAGGCGAAACTCCTGAACCTTTATCTGGTCAGTAATCTTTTGGGCTAAGTAAATGGTGTCATCATCCTATGGGAAAAGGACATAGAGAAATATGAGGAGTGGAGGACTGAATTGGAAGAATTAATAAACTTCAGAGAGGAAGCCATCATAGAGGCAAGAATTTTGGGAGAAGAACCCTTCAGATTCCACCAGGTCCAACACTCCAGACTTGGCCTCAAAATTGAGGTAAGCAAGCAACTAGTTACGATCCTAAAAGATAAGATCACGGTGGTCTGGTATCCTTTAGACCTATATAAAGCATTCATTGGAAGGGTTTCATAAGTTGATCCCTTCAGCACCAGGACTTGTGCCCCAGAGGATTATGTCCTCAATAAATTTGATGAGTTGATGGAGTCCCGGTATTAGTCTGTCAGGGACTTCGAAGGAGGAAAAATGTTGAGAATATCCAAGATGATGCTTTGGGCTCATGACTCCATAAATATAGTTGAAGAATTTTGGGACAGGGCCGAAGATATTGAAGAAAGATTCAGAATCATCAGCGATCGGTGGGATAATGTTAAGGACATAGATGAGGATGGTATTGGCAAAATTTTGGAGGCCTTCAACAAAAACAAGGAACAGTAAAGTTCTCTGAACTATGGAGATTTTCACCAGTAGGGTGCATTTTTTAACATTCATTATTCTTTGAGCGTACGCTCCCGAACCCCATAATTCTAGATCCAAAATTTTTGTATTATTTCAGTGACCCGTGTCTAGGTTCCCTAGAGCCCACCGGTCATTGTCAAGCAGTTAATAAGGGGGGTCAGCAGGTAGGTGATCCTGATAAGGCATTTCAGATAGAAGGATGTTCCTGACAGGTGTTTTTCTTGAGGTGCCACTCCAACATTAACTACCTTGTGCATTGAAGACAATGAGCTGCACTTTGCATTGATGAGGCATGTTGCCTCAAACTCTGGGAAGATCAGATTTATTCTTTACTCTGGTACTCTTCTTGATGTCGATTCTTCCAACTTCTCTTCTTGTCTTCTTCCTCTCTCTTGCCAGACCTCTTCTCTTTTTGAGGTGATTGTAAGTGGTGTAGGTAGTACTGGCCACCAGATATTGTATTTTAATGTTGAGTGTACAGTTAGATTAGGTTAGTTTTAGGGAAAGACTATGTGTATAAATAATAAGTCTGACTTCATTTCAATGATCGGAAAAATTGATGATTTTGCAGTCCAAGTAATAGAAAATAGTTCTTTCCATTTCTAGTAGTTGCAGGAGCTCAATGCTCAGTAGTTCTTAGTTGTTAGATGCTCCCTTGGAGCCATTGATGTACACACTAGTGATGCTGGAATACTCTGTTAATGAAGAAGGAAGAACAATTTCTGGAAATGATGTTGTTGATGTTCTGATCCCCGAGTTAGCAGTATCTTTTGTGTTGTATGTTTCTAATGTCCTTTGCTCTGATGTTTTGTTATATTAATGATCTCATTTCTCCTTGCTATTGAATATGTATGCATTTAGTATTTAGTGTAGTTCATTAGAGCATTGTCAATGTTGGAAATATGTTGTATAACTATAAGTAGAAGTAATGAACTCTAACCTTGATCTATCTTTTTCTATTTATTTGGTAAACTTAGCATGCTTGCAGGAAACCCCATCCCCACCAAAAAAATCCCCGAAGAAGATGAATCAAAAACTAGCTATCCCCCCGAACAAAATAGTCACTTGCCCAACTTTTCTTCCCGCACCGTCGAGACCTGACACTCAGGTGCTTGAAGACCAAGAGAATTTAATCCCTAGACAACCTTTACACGTGAATTTGGCCGGTACACTGGTACCTGGTGACAACTTATCATCTGTTGATCAGACCGGTCACAAAGTCCCGTCAACATAAATTGGTGCTAGAAGGAAGGCATGAGCTCGTCCTCTTTGGAGGATTTTGATTTTACACCACCCGAGGGCTCCCCAAGCCATAGTTTTAGGAATCAAGATTTTAGCGGGATAGGGTCTTTTTCTCCCTTGCATTTTGAAAGAATCCTTCGATTAGGCCCAAACCCTGAAAAGTTTGTTGAACTCGAGCCTCCTGCTTGAAAGAAAAGGACCCCAAAACCCAAGGAGCTACCCAACCTTATTTGTGGATTCACTACACCTCAGAATACCCAAGCCCCTTAGATAATCTCAGGGAACAATGCTCAGACTAGTCAAAATCTATCAGCCCCAATGGAGAATTACTTTGGTAACACCGAGTCCCCAATGGGGCAGTTCCTCGACGCTACCAATGATCTTCCTCTACATCCAGAGAAGATCTATCCCATATATGAGCATCTAGGCCCATGAACTGTAGAATAATATCTCAAGGCCTATAAGGATGCCATAAACCGACACTGGGTACAACATCAGGATGTTGTGACCTGAATGTTCCCTTTTTCCTTGGGACAAAATGAGTTAAAATGGTACCTCAAATTAGCAGCCAAATCCATCAACAACTGGTAGGATATGGAAGATGCCTTCTTGGCGGCCTTCCGCATTCACGTGGACTCGGCGTGGTCTCACAGCCAATTTATCTCCATCAGGAAGGAATCAAACAAACCCCTTGCCACATTCAACCATCTGTTCCAATGTGTCTTGAAGCGGGGCATGGACCCCTTCATCCCATCCACTGATGTGACCATCTAAACATACCTGAATTATCTAGACCCTGTTGTTGCCACTCTCCTTTGGAGAACCACTACCACAAATGACTGGGATACTCTGGCAAAGGTTTGCAACCTATCCTTGGACTTGTCCCACAGTTTGAGAAAAGCTCCCGCTGGCATTGGGCAAAGCCTCCCATTCAACATGATACCTGATAGAACTTCTTACACCGGGGGATACAACCCCAATCCAGCAATGGGTACTCCGACGATGGCCATGGGCCCACCACCACCGATACACCAACAGGCCTGGTACATATATCCAGCACAAGCCCAGACACTACCAGGTCTAAAATTTGTTCCCTAGAACCAGCCACAATAGATGCAACAACCCTTGACACAACCCTCTGGAGTACCTTTCTTCCAATTGCACGCGGCTGGAGGACTATCGTCCTCGACTCTGGGAGCTGTTGTCGCTTTCCCTGGGAATCAAACACAACAACCATCACATTGTGACACAACTACCCAACTATCCATCGAGGTTGAATCCCTCTGGCAATTGGTGTCCTCATTAACGATGGGCATGGGACAACTGAAGGTGGGGCCTTCCGCGCCTCACAGCTCTAATTCCCATAGAGGGAATGTTTTCTCCATAAAATGAAATAATAACTCTAGAGGAAGAAACTACAACAATGGGCCTTGGTACAATCAACAACAATGGAACAACAAGGCAAACATCAGAGGTCCTCCTCCGAACCAAAACACCACTCAGGGTGGCGCTGGACCCAGTCATTCTGCACAACTTGCATAATTGCACCCACTGACCAACTAGTGTAGATTGCATGACAATGACTCTCATTCTGAGGTGAATTATGCCACACTAGAGAAGATCATTATGATCTCGCAATTAGACAGACAATAACCTGTCGATCTTACTCCCCCAGAATCATCAACACAAGAGCCTACTCACAGTGCCTTTGCATGTGAGACCATCTTCTTCAGGATAGACAAAGAGGACGAAGAAGAGCATGAATTGCAAGGGTTATTTGATGAATCTACTACGGCCTTTGAGGCCAATTCCTTCACTAGCCTGCGGACTCCTTACAACACTCAAAATCAAGCTGGAAAAGGGCCCATTTACACGCCAACACCTCCCAAGAATAACCCTCCCTCAGACAACACAACTAATCGCTCCTTCCCGCCGAAAGGACCTGGCTCTAACCAAGCCAAAGATCCAGCTGAGGGAAGCCAACTTTACCCAGGGGGAAGGTTTGACATCACTAAGACATTAGAGAAAATCACCACCTCCATGACCTTGATGGAGGTTTTATTGAATTGTCATGAGTAGAAGAAGTCTATTCTGAAGCTCTTAGGAAATTCGAAAGCCGTCATTCGTCCAGCAAAGACTATCACATTTGATGATGCCAACGCGACTGTCTTCTAGGGAAACACAGAGGATCCTCCCTTCCTACTAGGCTTGAACATACAAGGGAAGAACCTATACAACTGCCTAGTAGATTCTAGTGCTTCAGGAAATGTCATTCCCTTATCTATATGCCAGAAGTTTAGACTCACTCCCACTCCATCCAAAGGTGCAGTAGTCCAATTGGACAAAACTACTGTAAAAAAGGTAGGTGAGCTCAAAAATGTCTGGATTCAGCTCATCCAAGACCCCCGAATATCAAGCATAATCAACATCCAAGTGGTGGACATCCCTGAGACCTATGAGATGTTATTAAGTTGGAATTGGTCTAAGGCCCTCAACAGGTATTTCTCCACGGACTTCTCCCGCTTGTGGCTCCCCTGGAAGGGGCAATCAAACCAAATACGGGTAGAGAGAAAACCCAGGATGAAGCAGGCCCTCACTAAAGTCAGAAGGGTGAATGCAATCCTATTCTCTGAATCTTCCCTTGGGGTGTATAGACCCCTAGAGATCCTAACATTTGATTTCACTCTCGGGGAAGATCCCATAGTTGTTTAGATAATTCAAGACCTAGATGAGAAACTAAGGGGTGAGGTAATCTCACAAGGTAACACGACAACTCCCAACACACTCTTGTCTAGAACTTGGTGCCAGGTACACTACCAGAAGCATTCTGAACTGGAGTGTGAGCCTTTCATTGCCACTGCTACCCTCCACATCAATTCCCTCAGAGAAAAAGAGTAGAAACTAGATTCACCTGGACCTAGTCATCACTCCAGCAGTACGCCTAAGGTGTCGCTTCTCTAGGAATCCAAACCAAAAGATTCTCCAGAGAAAACCTTACCCATGTGCCATAAGAACTAGAGGAATCACCACCCAACCCTCCCAAAATCAATCCAAACACCTTTTTGCCTTCCCAGCCCTAGAGAATGAACAATGACCTGTGGACCCTAAAGTTTGACGGATCCCGGTCTAAACAAGGCTGCACGACCAGAGTGGAACTAATAAACTTGCGGGGAAATCCTTCCTCATGTCTTATAGGCTGTAGTTCAACTACACAAATAATGTCATGGAGTATGAGGCCTTAATCCTTGGACTCATATTTGCATTGAGAAAAGGGATCACCTACCTCCGGGTGATGGGTGATTTAGAGTTGGTTGTAAAATAGGTCCGGAGCCAATACACTTGTCATGATAAAAGGTTGGCAACATACCGCAACTGGGCATGGAGCCTCATTAAAGATTTTGATGCTTTTGGCATCAAGCTTATTCCCCGAAAATGTAACTATGTTCTGGATGCCCTCACCATGTCTGCCAGCACCCTAGAGCCAATGGCTGGCTCCCAGCTCTGGAAGTTTTCTGTTGAGATGGTCCCCACCCCGTCCATCCCAGAAAATATCACTCACCTTTAGGTTTTTGAGGATGGCCAACACATTCTAGCCTTCATGGCCAGTGTTGGTGCCTTTGAGGATTAGATAGTGGAAGAAAGAGATCATGACGATACCGGGCAGGGTGAAGAAGATGATGGGATCATCAACTTACCAACCAATACCATCCCTAAGGGGATGGTAGCCCTTGAATGCATCTTTGATTCGGACCCCCGAGGCTGAGATAAGATATTGTATAGTTAGAAAATGGAAGCACTTCCATAGGAGACTGGTTTAGCCTTCTGAGTGAGTGGTTTGGGGTCATGACAAGCGCTTCTGAATGGGTTCCTGATCTTGACATGGCTTCCCCTGACCTACCTTTCTAACCCCCATTTCCTAACCTAAATTCTGCATTCTGGGTCTCTGACCTGTGATCCTGGGATCTGAGGACAGGGTCAACCTCCTAGGATAGGGTCAACCTCAGCCCTGCCCTAGGACAGGTTCGACCTCGGCCCTGACCTCGACCTTATCCCAGGGTCCAAATCCTGGGAACTTTTGGTTTCTGGGATGTCGGTCTTCACAAAAAGTTTTCTCTCGCTTCCGGGTCAGCTGTTTCGGGTTCTGAATTGGTTGATTCCTAAATTATATTTAATATAGGTCCTCTCCTAGGGGTAAAGGCTTAAATGATGATTTAATTATCCTATGTAGGCCTCCTTAGAAGATTGTGCCCTAGTTTCATATAAAAGGGAGCTTTCTCTCTCATTTTCTCTAAGCATGAAAAACCATGATAAAGCAATTGAAGTCTTATAATCAAGCATCAAGCATTCTTATGAAGTGAAGTCCAAGCAAGAAATTAAGCAATATTTGAAGCACGCATCCATCATTCTCAATTATCCATTTGCATGAAGGAGATCCATTGGAGGCCATTGAAGGATTCAAGCCAAAAAAGTGCCCTTTTGGTTATCTCTCCATCCATCTTCTTCCAAAGCCCTTGTCAAGTTCAAGAATCCATTCAAGACTTGGTGTTGGAGATCTACAAGTAAGAGATTGAATACATCCTTCCATTCTACATTCCATGTTTTGAAGCAT
>MU218427.1:146004-159376 GCA_018584345.1 Thuja plicata | reverse complement strand
GGCATTAAAGGCTCTTACATATTCATTTATGAGCCTCCAAATTCATAAATGAACCTTGTCCCCCCTCTCTCTCTCTCCCATTCTTCTATAAATAGAAGCCTGTTTTGAGAGCAAATAAGCCTTCATCCTAAATTAGAAATACATTGTTATGCTGTTAAATTCACTCTAGAACTACATTTCATCTTTCATTCTATGCTAGTTTATTGTTTCTATTTCATCTTTTAGAGCTAGATTGCATGTTTTATCATCTTTTAGCTTGTTTTTAAGTAAAAATCCTTCATGCTAGGTTGTATTCGTCACTGATTTGTAGCATATTCTGAGGGCTGATATGTTACTAATTACACTCCTCCTAGTTAGCAGGCAATAGGTCGATATTAGTGGTTTCTAATGTTTTGGACTAACCATTTCAGCTAATGCAATGATCTATTGAGTGTTTGTGTTGTTTCTGATAGGTACCCATTTACACACACAGAGTGCCTTTGTAAATATGTCTGCTAACTGTTCCTTAGTGTTCACATACTCTAGTCTCACTTCCTTCTTCTGAACTAACTCCCTCAAGTAATGATACTTGATAGCTATATGCTTTGTCTTAAAGTGCATTACAGGGTTCTTAGAAATATTAAGGGCACTTGTGTTATCACAATATATGACAACTAGTTCTGTGATCTCTTCTTTCATTCCTTTTAGTAGTATATTCAACCACACAATATTAGAACAATTAACTATTGTTGCCACATACTCGACTTCAGCTGTAGATTGTGAGGCACAGTTTTGTTTCTTGCTTTTCCATGAAACTAATATTTTCCCCAAAAGAAATGCGCCTTATGTGGTGCTTTTTCTATCATCAACATTTCTAGCCCAATCATAATCAGTATAAACTTTGAGTTAAAATTTATCATTCCTTTTGTAATACATACCATACTCATCTGTTCCTTTCAAATATCTCAGAATCCTTTTTACTACCATTATATGGGTTTCTTTGGGATTGGCAGAAAATCTAGCAATAATTCCAACAACCAATGCAATATCAGGTCTACTGTGTACAACATATTGTAGCTTTCCAATCATTGATCTATATAATGTTTGATTTACTTCTTTTGTCTCATCATTTTTGGTTAACTTCTATCCAGTAGCCATGGGTGTACTCACTGGTTTTGAATCTTCCATTCCAAAAGTTTTTAGTATCTCTATGACATATTTTGATTGAGTAAAATAGATACCATTCTTCATCTGATATATTTGTAAACCAACAAAAATGTTTATCTCACCAAACATAGACATCTCAAATTCAATTTACATCTCCTTTGAAAATGGTTGGCATAACATATCTTGTCCACAAAAGATAATGTCATCAACAAAAATTTTAGCTAATAAAGTACCTTTACTTTGCTCTGTCTTCAAATACAGATTGATGTTGTCATTGGTTCTTGCAAATCCAATCTTCATCAGATAGTTGTGCAATCTATCATACCATGCTCTGGGTGCTTGCTTCAGTCCATATAGTGCTTTGTGTAATTTTCAAACCATATTTCTTTTGCTTGGGTCAATAAATCCATCAACTTGTTCAATGTATACTTCTTCTTCTAATATACCTTTTAGAAATGTTGACTTTACATCCATTTGATAGACTTTAAATCCTTTGTAGGCTGCATATGCAAGTCAGGTTCTCACTCCTTCCAATCTTACAACTGGAGTGAATGTCTCTCCATATTCAATTCCTTCCTCTTGTGCATAACCCTTGCATACCAGTCTAGCTTTATTTCTTGTTACCTCTCCATGTTCATTCAACTTGTTTCTGAATACCCACTTAGTACCAATTACATTTTTGTCATTCGGCCTAGGTACAAGTGTCCAAGTATTGTTCTTTTCAATTTGTTCAATTTCTTCATTCATGACTTGAATCCAATCTTCATTGTCTAAGGCATCTTTTACTATTTTAGGCTCAAAATCACATAATAAGCATGTATCTTCTCTCAATTTTCTTCTTGTCATGACTGCATAATCCTTTGCTCCTATGATTTGATCAGGTTTATGGTGCCTTCTTACATAATTTTCCAAAGTAGGTTCTTTCTCTACTTCAGATTGATCATTCATGTTTAATTCAGGTTGAAACTGTGACTTGGCATCTCCATCAGATAGCTCGACAATCACCTCCTATTGCCCGACAATTTCGTTATGTGACTCGGCAGGTGCGAATCGTTGCTCGACAACTTCATTCTCAATTTTAGGTAATTCATTAGAATCTTCCTCATCAGGATAGGTGAATGATTTTTAACTCTTAGGCTCAGTCATGCTTTCAGCTTCATTTCTTTCTGCATATTCAACAATTCTAACATTTGCACTTTCTACAATTTTGTTAGTGTTAGAATTCAAACACTTGTATGCTTTACTTTTAGTTGAATATCCAAGAAATATGCCTTCTTCACCTTTAGCATCAAGTTTTCCATTTCTGTTATCCTTCAGTATGAAACATCTACTTCCAAAAACTTTAAAATAGCTTACACTAGGTGCATATCCATACCATAGCTCATAAGGTGTAGTATTTGTACCTTTCTTGACTTGTACTCTGTTCAGGGTATAGACTATTGTACTTACAACTTCTCTCCAATATTTCTATGCAATAGTTTTTCTCCATCATTAGTATTCTATCACAATCCATGATAGATTGATTTCTTCTTTCAGCTATACCATTATGTGGTGGTGTCCTAGGAGCACACATCTATCTTTTGATCCCTCTGTCATTGCAAAAATTGTTAAACTCATTAGAAATAATCTCGCCTCCTCTGTCAGATCTTAGACATTTCAGACTTTTACCTGTCTCCTTTTCAACTTTTGCCAAGTACCACTTAAACAACTAGAATGCATCAGATTTTTCCTTAAGAAACATAACAGTCATCATTCTAGAGTAATCATCAACAAATAAGATAAAAATTAGCTAAGCTTAAGTTTCATAGTGAAAGGAGTACCGCCTTCCCCATCTTCAAAGAAAAGAAAAGAAAGAACTGAAGAATAGAGAATTATGGGATCTAGGGGATCGTGCAAGATGCGATGATTTTGGTTTGATGTATTCAGTGCCTCCTCTTTGCTTCTCCCAAAAATCATCGGCTTGATTTTCCTTCAAAGCACACACTACACAACTAACGAAAGACCGAAGGATTGAATCAATGATGAGTATGATTTTCTCAGACACCTCGCACCTTGCAAGTAAAATGCTCCAAAAAAAGATAACTTTCAGTTTTGCTAACTAGAGAGTCTATAGTTCTCAAATGCGCTAAGGTATTCATCCTAGTGAGTCGCCATTTGTTATGCCCTGCATACCCATCCCTACGTTTTGTGGGCAAAATGTTGGGTCCCCCTTTTTTCGCCTTTGCCTTGTTTCTTTTTGTTTTTCTTTTCCTCCGGCCCTTGCTTCCGCAAGGGTCATTTTCTTTGCTTTTTAGTTTTCCTTTCTCTGGGACTCGTTCCCAGAGTGTTTTTGTCTTTTGTGTCGGCCATTTTTTTTGGACTCCGGGATTCTCTGTCACCATTTCCTCTTTTGCTAGAGGGTGCGATTGCATGGAATTCCCGGGCCCGGAGCCCAAGGGGTTTTCCTTTCTCTGGATTCACGGAAGGAAGCAACATATTTTTATCATAGCGATATAAATAGATTTACTTGTCACTTTCACATTTACCACGAACAAGATTACTAGAGCGATCAAGAGAAAAATTGTGAATTAAGTATGAATTGCTTTGGAAGTTTAACAGTGCCTTGTTGTTGAGCTGATATACAAGTTTGCGCATGTTTCTGGACTTCCTTACAAGGTTGTGGGTGTTCGTGGTCTGTGAAAGATTCCTGGTTTGCAGAGCACCTCCAGTGCTCCTCCCGCGTTTCCTGGTGTTAAGGTAGGTCCTTCGGCTCTCCTCTTTCTAGTTTTTTTTTTGCTTGCACTTAGTTTTCCCTCTGTTTGCTTTGTCTTTGTTTCGTTTCACTTTGCTTTCATGTTTGTTATCGCCTCTTGTTGGTGGGATGTCTCCATAGGAAGGTTGTCTGCCTTCCTTGCATTTTGTTCTCCTTTATAAATGATGTACAATAGTGTAAATGATGTAAATGCTTGAATTTTTCTATAGAGTGTCATCATTCTTGTAAATTGTGTTGTTTCTGACTTCTCCAGTATATTTTGGTTTGTACATTGTTCTAGTAACCCTTCCTATGGCAAGCTCGTCACGCTTTGTATGTTAAAACCCAATTTTGGATCTCACCCGCATGGTGTTCGCCTGACTCGAACTTGAAACCTTGCCTATTTGAGCCATGGTGGTTTTATCTCTCCTTTGTTGCTTCATCATTGATTGTGAGATTAAGTTCCCCATGAGTGAGCATTCAAAAAAATCCCATCGAGCATTCATTGCAATCGTGTCAACACTCCTGTCTCCATTAAGGGCCATTGCATTGCTTATCGCGTGACCATGTGACAACCCATGTAAGCCAAAGTACGGCTCATTGCCTAGTCACTTTGATAACCGCTAGTTTCTTCAGACTCTGGGTGCTGAGAAGTCCCCAGGCTTTCATCCCATTTTGTCGCATGAACCAATACCCCGGGACCTCTGGGTGACGATCAGAATCCAGTAATTGTTAACTGTTATATTCTAGGATTTTGATGCACACTAACATTTTGAATAGGTGCGAGATGGCGGTGAACTCCTCAGAGTCCATGAAATTGTTTTATATTTTTATTGATGGTTGTCTAATCTTGCAGGTTGCAGGTTATCCAACAAAATGTCTGAAGTAACAACTCCTCTTGGAAGTCCAGAGCTTCCAACTACCTCCACCTGAGCGACCACAAAGACAAAGGGAGAGAAGATGCTGGCCAAGCTTCCATTAACCTCCAAATACCCAAGGGAGGGTGTTCTTGTGGGGTCCAAAGTGGACTCCAGGCCAAAGGTTATCACAGATATAGAGCCCAGAATATGGGCTGAATTGCAGGGCCTTGTCCAAATAATGTACCAACATAGGGTTGTCGGAGGTGATATGGCAAAGAATGTGGCCACCTCTGGCATCATCAAAGTTGCATGTTTCCCATGCTCAGTGCAAGCACCAGAATTGATCCTTTAATTGGAAAAGCACTACAATGCTCCAACCTGGGTTGTTTTGCTTGCCGACTCTCTACCACTAAACTACTCGGTGGGCATTGTTACTCTGGATGTCATCACTTTTGCTTCAGGAATGGGAATCCCCTAGTTAAAGGGAGCCATTGTTATCTCCCAGTCTTTGTTACTAAAGGAGTTTGAATAAATTCCCACCCTTGCCTGACAACATCTCAATACTCACTGGCTAAAGTCCCCGAGGAGGGACTATAATAAGATGATGCTAGAGATTCCTCGCGAAGAGTTCAAGGAATGCATACAGGCGGGAATCATCTTTTTGTGCAGGCTCTCTGGAGAGCCCCATGCTAGGGAATTTTCACCATGGATGTATTATTTCCTTTACTGCATCACCACCTACAATCAGACCTTTGATTGGGCGACCATAATCGCCAATCATTTAAACTTCCAGCTAAAGAATGTCCTCCAGAATTTGAAGTTCTACATGACCTCATATGTATTATGGGCACTGGCCCAACAGAGACTCACTCTTTAGTGTTTGCAGACAGGGGGCATTCTCAGGAATGGGCCTGACTAACTTTTCCTAGGGGAACATTATCCCTGGATCCAGTGGGAAGCCTCTTTCCCCCATTTTTCCAGGGTAAATGACACGTTCATTTACCATAACATTTTAACACTTACTCAGAATTTTAGGTATTGGTTGTCACAATAGGTGATGACATCGGTGATTACATACAACAATTATTTCATTTGATTCCAGCAACACTCTTATATTCTGGTAATCAGGTTCTCCAGGAAACCCTACCTACTCCCCAGGCATTGCGGGGATAGGATTATTCTTTTGGAGTTCTGCAGGCAAATCTTGGAACTCCGCGCATTCTTTGCCTTGAAGAAGGTTACATCCATTCTGTTCCCAATCACTTGCGGGAACTATTATTGCAGCCTCGCAGTGGCTAAGGAAGCCAATAATGAATTGAAGAGTCTGGGAATAGCGAAATTCTACCTTACCAAAAATAATTTTGATCTAGTTGATAAGATAAGCGCAGCGCTGCCCCAAGCGTCCACACCATATAAAATTCACATTGAAGATTTCTGGGTGGATTGTCATGATAGTTTTGATCTTTGTGCCCGACAGTATTCGTGGATGTCCAAAGGGATGATGAATACCCTCAGCCTTCAGTACTTCCCAAAATATTTTTTAGGCAATGGGCCTCTGGAGGACCTAGCATACAAACCCCAGGGGATTGACAAGTTGGATCTCCCTTTGGTGGTTTGGGACACACCAAAAAATTTGACAATTGAGGATGTGAGTCGCAACATCATAGAAAACAACCATAAATACTTTGACCAAGTATGCAAGAGGAGCACACATAAGGGTCCACTCTTGCGGTGGTCTACTTCAACCTCCGGAGCTGTAGGACCAAGTAAAGACAAGGGGAAGGAAAAGGAAGGCACCCAGACCCAAGTTACTCCCTAGGGTCCACTCCCCATTTTGGAGAAAATTCATGATCATCTAGAGGCATCCTGACAGATAAGCCAAAAACTAAGCACCCAGCTTGCCTGCGGTCTTCCAATCACTCCAGTTGGATCTGCCCACTTGGTAGGATCCCCTTCATTAGCGACACTCATGAGTTGAGGCTCAGTCTGTAGATATTATAGATCTCAGGGGCCCTATTGTAGTTAAGAAGAAAGAAGCAAAGGGTAGACTATCCCCCGAGCACATACACGGTCCACAACATGCCCAATGTTCCCCTAGTGGAAGTTATTCCAGACTCCCCCAAACCAAAAAATCCCCTAGTGACCTCCCCTCCGCATGATGACTTTGATGACATCTTTGGGACTGATGAGCTTATGAATCTACAGGGGGAGATAGGAAAGGTGGTGGACAAAATAGTCGCACAAGAAGCAGACATAATTCCCAATGAAAGGGAGACACTAGAAAAAGAGTTGGTTCCGTAGAGGGAGGTTTGAGAACCTGAAAAGGAGCCAGAATAGGAAGAATCACAAAGGGGTCTGCAAGACATGGAGGAAACACCAGTCCAGGAGACCAAGATAAATCTAAGGCAAACAAATGATGAGCAATCGACAACTGGGGAAAAAGGACCTTCGGGATCAACTGTACCCCCAACCGTCATGCTCCCAACACCTTCAGTTACTCCGGGTGATCAAGTGCCCTGGAGTATGACATTCAGTGAGGTAGTCTCAGTGACCCAATAGTCATATATTGGTCAGACACCTCCGCCTCCTCTAGAGGATGTGCCCATGGAGAAGGATATCCCAGCGAATGATGCTGAAGATGAACAATGGCAGCAGGATGAGGGGAAGAACCCCAAAGATATAAATATTGATTCAAAAGATGTTGAAAATGATACAGAGAACCCCAGTAATATGGATGATAATGGTGCCAGCAGAGATGGGGTCCCCGACACCACAAAAGAGAATGTCACTAGGGCAGAAGAAACTGAAAACCCTAGGGAACAGGAAAAGGAAAAAGAGTCTGATGTGACCATAGATACTAGGGATACACCACCAGACCCTGAAGAAGGATTTGATGCTCAGGCCTTAGCAGCAAGACCGCCCTAGCTGCCACAATGGTTGGTAGAATCTAGGAAAAGAAAAGCCCCAATGGCAGCAGGTGTTCCCCTCTCCTTGGCTGAGATGATGGCCCAGAACCAAGAGGCTAAAAAGCCCAAGAAGGCCCAGACCATCCATACCCTCTGGACTAGTCTGGGAGGAAATACAGTTGCAATAGTTGCAACCCCTCCCCCAGTTATAGATGTGGTGATAGCAAGGGTTGAAGACTATGCAGTCACAGAAGTGCCTCTTGGGAGGAGAGATATGAAGGGTGAGTTGGACCTTTTGAGAGAGGCTACCCAGGCAGTCGAGGTCCGATATGATAAACGAGCGTAGAAGTTAAAGGAGGAAAGAGAGAAAAATGAAAATCTCCTCAGGCTTCTCACGGAACTAACACAGCCACTAGCCGAGATCCATCTGGAAGCCTCCACCTCTGGACCACCACTTCCGTAGCGTGACATGGATGCTCTTAGGGCCATGAAAAAGAAGGCAAAGGATGTAGATGGGTGGATCATGGAGTAGATCAAGGCCATAAGGAAATTCTTAGAGGCGACACTCCTAGACCTTTATCTGGTTAGTAATCTTTTGGGCCAGGTAAACGGTGTCGTCATCCTATGGTAAAAGGACATAGAGAAATATGAGGAATGGAGGACCGGATTGGAAGAAGTAATAAAATTCGGATAGGAAGCCATAACAAAGGTGGGAATTTTGTGAGAAGAACCCTTGGGATTCCTCCAGACCTAACACTCCAGACTTGGACTCAAAATTGAGGTAAGCAAGCAATTGGTTACAGCCCTAAAAAATAAGATCATGAAGGTCTGGTATGCTTTGGACCTGTATAAGCATTTGTTGGAATGGTTTCATAAGTTGATCCCTTCACCACCGAGACTTGTGCCCTAGAGGATTATGTCCTCAGTAAATTTGATGAGTTGATGGAGTCCCGGTATCAGTCTGTCGGGGACTTCAACGGAGGAAAAATGTTGAGAATATCCAAGATGATGCTTCGGGCTCATGACTCCGTAAAGATAGTCAAATAATTATGGGACAAAGCTAGAGATATTAAAGAAAGATTCAGAATCATCAGTGACCAGTGGGATAATGTCAAGGACATAGATGAGGATGGTATTAGCCAAATTTTGGAGGCCTTCAAGAAAAACAAGGAGCAGTAAAGTTTTCTGAAATCTAGAGATTTTCACCAACAAGGTGCATTTTTTAACATTCATTATTCTTTGAGCATAAGTTCCCAGACCCTAGAATTCTGGATCCAAATTTTTTTTATTCTTTCAGTGACCTGTGTCTAGGTTCCCCAGAGCTGACTGGTCATTGTCAAGCAGTTAATTAGGAGGGTCAGCAGGTAGGTGATCCCAATAAGGCATGTCAGATAGAGGGATGTTCCTGACAGGTGTTTTTCCTAAGACGTCACTCCAGCATTAACTACCTAGTGCATCGAAGACAGTGAGCCGCATTTTGCATTGATGAGGCTTGTTGCCTCAAACTCTGGGAAGTGGATTTCTTCTATTCTTACTCTAACACTCTTCACGATGTCGATTCTTCCAAATTCTCTTCTTGTCTTCTTCCTCTCTCTTGTCAGACCTCTGCTCTTTTCAAGGTGATTGTAAGTGGTGCAGGTAGTACCGGCCACTAGATATTGTATTTTAATGTTGAGTGTGCAGTTAGATTAGGTTAGTTTTAGTGAAAGACTATGTGTATAAATAATAAGTCCGACCTCATTTCAATGATCGACAAAATTGATGATTTTTCAGTCCAAGTAATAGAAAATAGTTCTTTCCATTTCTAGTAGTTGCAGGAGCTCAATGATTAGTAGTTCTTAGTTGTTAGATGCTCTCTTGGAGCCATTGACGTACACACCAGTGATGCTGGAACACTCTGTTAATGAAGAAGGAAGAACAGTTTCTAGAAATGATGTTGTTGATGTTCTGATTCCTGAGTTAGCAATATCTTTTGTGTTGTATGTTTCTAATGTCCTTTTCCCTGATGTTTTGTTAGATTAATGATCTTATTTCCCCTTGATATTGAATATGTATGAACTATTGGTTCCGTATGCATTCAGTATTTAGTGTAGTTCATTAGAGCATTTTCGATGTTGGAAATATGTTGCATAACTATAAGTAGAAGTAATGAACTCTTACCCCAATCTATCTTTTTTTGTTTATTTGGGAAACTTAGCATGCTTTCAAGAAACCCCATCCCCACCAAAAAAATCCTCGAAGATGAGTTAAAAACCAACTATCCCCCCGAACAAAATAGTCACTTGCCAACCTAGCTCCCCGCACCGTCGAGACCTGATACTCAGGTACTTGAAAGCTCAGAGAATTTATTCCCTGGACAACCTTTACAGGAGAATTTAGCCAGTACCCCAGTACCCAGTGACAACTTATCATCTATTGATCAGACCGATCAAAAAGTCTCGTCAATAAGACCAATAAGTTACATTTTCTCAATGTAAAGAGTAGGACTAGTGTTTCTAAATGGGTCATCCTCTCACTCTTTTTCCCACAGGGTAAATTGGTTAACATAGGATTCATTGGGTTATGTTCTAGTGTTCGCCTAGTGTAAGTTACTCTTTAGGGTGTGAGAGACATGGTGTTATCCAGGTTTTTAAACTAAACTAAGTGATATAAAGAAAACAAAAAAGGATAACCTCTCGAGGAGAGTTCGAGTTATGTTTAATAAGGGTAATTCTAGGGACAAATTTTGACTTCTCTTGATCTCAAAGATTTTGGTGATGTAAGATATTGATTATGACTATTTCCTTAGATGAGACAAAGTCACTGATAGAGATTTGATGAAGTTGAGATAACGGGATCAAGATAATCTAGTCTGAACTTTTGAACTAACAATGTTTCAAACAATAGCAAAACTATCAAAGAGGCGTGATCTTTAATGTTTAGAGATTCACACAATATTCTTCATTTTTTTCTTGGGATGTGTGCACTAATATTTTCACACAAAATGGGGAATCTTTTCCAAGGTTTTCAGGTTAAAAAAATGTACAAGTCTCTTGGTTAAGTGTGGCAGATTTTTGGCAATTGCGGTAAATGAAAGGTCGATTGTGACAAATACAACACAAATGTGGTAATTAAAGGGTCAATTGCGGCAATAAAAGGGTCATTTGTGTCAAGGTTTCATCAATTGCGGAAAAATGTGGGCAATTGTGGCAAAGTGCAGGAGTCTAAAAAATGATCTCAATTTTGTGAATGTGTCTGATAAAAAGTGTTTTTTCTAGAACAATGATGTGATTTCTGGAACAGATTCTGGTTGACACACTAGACCTTAAACACGTTTGACTCATTTTGACAATTTTTTATGTTGGTTTTGCATTTTTGGAAACTGATCACATAATAATTACAATACACAAAGTGTTTTCTAGTTTAAACATGTGGTCGAAACAAAGATAGTCAGATTAATCTAGGTCAAATTTGGCTGCAAGATACAATATTATAGGTCCAATGCTTGGATGTTCATTGGCTCACACAATAATCATCACACTACTAGGACACGAAGGTCCATGATGTAGGCATCCATGTTTTTGTCATTGCCATATATTATTGTCGTGCTAGTGAAGATCTCTTTCACTAACACAATATCCTGGAACACATATGTTGAGGATTTTAGGGGGAAATTTTGCAACCCCATGCACTATAATAAGGTATTTGTTCGAAGGTGAAATGGGTAGGTCTCTATTTAACAGGGTTGTAATAGGGTTTGTGGAGTCTATCCAATTGGTTTGTACATGTGTGACTCACTTAAGAGTCTAGTTGACCGTGTTGGCTACTTAGGGATATTCACCTGATCCAAGCTATCATCAACACACCTCGCACGAGGTTGGCAAGATATAAAATGGAGCTTTGGCTCGCATCTTGTTTATATATCGATCAGAAGGATTAATGGTTTAAGGTCTTTCTCTGAGGAAGAAGAGATTTCTCGAGATGGGCCTTTCTAAAAAAGTATAAAGGTTTTTAATCTAACAGATTTTTGCAAGTGCACCAAAAACTCAATACACAAGGTTAATCGTTTAAACACCAAAATTTCAAGTGTGAACTGATCTAATCATCCATACAAGCATGAGTGTTCAATTTTAAGCCCAAAGTAGATGATAATTTTCTTGTTTTATTTTAAAAGAACCAAATTGAAAGATTTTTTTCCTTTGTTCAATTTTTAACCACCATGTCAATTTCAAGCACCAAATTGAAAAAGTAAGATTGTGATGTTTTGCATACAATGTTCTTTTTAAGCACTAAAAAGGACAAATGATTTGATTTTTAGGTTTCTTTGTTAGATATGTTTCCACGCCACAAGCTGAAATGACGAGTTAGTATCGAAAACCTTGCAATCAAAATGTATGTAATCGAGAAATGCTTTCAAAAAATTTGATAGTCACAGTAGCTCACTTTTCTCTTCCCTTGGTGTTTTGTTCAGCCCTGCACAGAAACTAAGAAAAATTCAGATTTTAGAAGATAACTGTGAATTTGAAACAAATGTGAAATGGTTCTGTCAATTGTGAAAATATTTTGTCAATTGCGGTAAACTTCTAGCCATTGTGATAAAGTTCTGTCAATTGCGGCAATATACTCTCAGTTGCAACAATATGTTGGAAATTGCGAAACAGATTGGTCAATTGTGGTACAATACCAGAAATAGTGAATTTAAAAATGACAGAAATGATTGCGAACCCACAAATCGATTGTGGCATTAAACCAGTCGATTGCGGAAAAGTTTCATCAATTACGACAAAGTACCAACAATTTCAAAATTACAATGTTATCAAAAAATTAACAAAAAGGAGAATTTGCAGTCATATGACCGAGGCTAGAAAATTATGTTTGTCATCTTCAAGCGATTCTCAGGCTGTTTGATTCACGTTGGGTTCACCAAAATGTGCAGATCCAATCCTACTCCAAATCTTGAATTAGTGAGGGGTTAGTGGCACCGATTTGTAATGGGCGTAAGCAATTGAAAATACTAAGAACAAATCCACAGACAATAGGATAATAAGCTATCAAGGAGAAATACAAATGAATAAAAATGAACAAAGCTCAAGGTTTCTATTGCTTCTCTCTACTCCTTCTAAAATGCTAGTGTGTATGGTTCTCAGTATTGGTATCGGCCGTGTCTATGACTTGGGAGTGTCAAGAAATGATATTAATTATGATCACAAGAATGCTTTGAATGCTTCTAGCAAGAATCCTGCAGAGTAAGGGCACACAAAAGCTTGAAATCCTTGATCCTTCAAATGGTTGTGAAGGGTTGATTATATAGAATATGGAAAATAATTTCAATGGTTGAGATTGATCCCAGAGATTAGAGGATGAACAGTTGAGATCAAAGCAAACTAGAGAAGCCATTAGTAAACTCTACCTCTTCAACTTGGAGAGAGGAGATGAAGTTTAGTTAACTGAATAACTAATTATGAGTTACCTTTTGAATTGAAGAGGTAATTTGGAGTTACCTTTTTGAACTGAAGAGGTAGGTGGAGGAATTTATGTAATCAGAGTTTTGATCAAAAGTTCTCTTTTTTGAACTAAAGAAAGGATTTAATTAAATATTTAATTAGCCGATAGGCTTCTCTTGGGGAGAAACCCTTGACCTGAAAATTGTCTCACACTAGCTTTCAGGGAGCCGGGATTTTCTCGTTGCCGTAAAAGATATGTCAACTAAATCCCATAAAAGGTATGCCAACTTTAGCTGCAGTTATGTT
>MU218427.1:110793-143847 GCA_018584345.1 Thuja plicata | reverse complement strand
CAATCAGAGGATATTATTATTATAATAGGGGAAAGGGTCTATATTCATCCTGAGAAGGTACCCATTTCATTCAAATTATCAAATTTATTGTCATTATTGAATGTATGTGGTTATTCTAACTATTTTTTTTGGTTCTTTTTTTGGGTACATGTAGCCAGAGCTGTGGAAAATGTTCTACTTTGGATATTAGAAGATTGCAGCTAGATGAAGGAATTGAAGGTTTTAGAAGAGGAAAAGATGACAATTGATATAGAATCGAAAAAAGTGAGCATGTCATAAATGTATCATGGGTTGGGATTTCTCGGCCCACAAACAGTGGTTTTGTTTTGGTTAACGTATTGGGAGATTTCATGGGATGTTATGGTACCTATGTGTTTCTCTCTTGCATCATTTTTCTCTGTGTAAGATATGCATTCTCCCTCGTTACAAAAAGGGATCTTAGCTTTGAGAGTTTTCATGTTGTTCGATTTAAATGTAAATAGATAAAGCTAATAAAAAAAATAAAATTGACCCAACGATATACGCAGAGCTTTTGAAGATTTGCAGGTTTGCGTTGAAAGGGAAGAATTCACTCACACATTTTTGGCTACAGATAAAATTTCTAACCATTTAGAATAGGACACACCGAAGCCATTTATTGGTTTACCCTTTCTGTTTTTGGGGTTATAATGTATTAATTAATTGAAATTCAAATCAGATATTGTACAATTACATTTTTGTGAATGATATTTTTTCCAACATCAATAACATTGTATTTATATAAGTATTCCTATAACCAATAACATTTGAGTGCTTTGTACTAGTTTATAGATTTGATAAGTAGGAGATATTTTATCCAGCAAGTTAAATTATGATATTTCTATCAAGATTTAAATATGTAGTTTAATCCATGGTTTATAGATTTGTTGATTTACATAAAGATCATTTACAAGTGTTATTTACTAGTTTATAAACCTTAGACTTTTATGTAGGCCGCTTGATATTATGGACTATGTGGACTATCAAAGAATCTTTCTTCTTTCTTTCTATGGATACAATGAATCAAGAGATTTTTATGAATATATAGAAAATAAAATTACTTTAATGTGTCATAATATACTAATATTACTATTAATTGCACGAGGAGAGGGGAGTTGAACACAATAAATGTTAAATATTATTTAATGTTTGTAATTTCATAAACAATTCACAAAAAAATGCATATGGCCTTCAAGTTTTTTGGTTCCATAATAATTAAATCTATACCACTTTGAAAATCACCAAATATTTTTTTGAATGAGCATTTTCATATGTGGGCAATACTTCTTGTCGTGAGGAACTTGATATCAAGATATCTTTGTTAGAAATCTTTTAGTGCACATATTTATAACCAAAGAGGGTCTAATTAAGGCATTGCCAACACATTCAATATATAGGAAGAATTCTCATTTCATAATTGTTTAACTTGCATATTTTGTGTACTTTTAATAGTCATTAAATTTTTTGTTGGTGTGTTTAAGTATTCTATCTAGTAAGTTCTTCTCCCAGGTCCTAAACACAAATGTTGATTAAGTGTACATTCCTACTCTCAATAGTATTTTGACATTATCACTTTTCCACTTTTAGTGGAAGTGTCACACTATAACTCTATGTATCATGTCATAAGCTTAAGACGCTTGTCATAAACTTATGTCTTATTATTTCTCACCTTAGCCTATTTAACGAATTAGTCACCTATATACTATCATTTGTTKATTCCATTGATCYAKTCTATTGCATTCTTGATGCGGATACAGTTTATTCTTGTCATATTGATCCTCTCTTCTTATTGTTCTTTCCTTAGGCCTTTAGATCTTGGGTAGACATCTCTATGGCCAAATCTTACATTGTATCACAGCTTATTGAKAGACTTTAAATAGTCTTGTCCTAGATCTTAAGTGCATTCTTGGTCAATTTTTGGGGGTTYCTCTTTGCGGCTTTGTATTGCAAACAAAAATTGGAGTTTTCCAGTGCAAATTTGAGGTCAACRTTGTACKTAGAAGGTCGAAATTAGTTGAGATCACCTTTTGTCAATAATCTACATAAATAACATCTCGAATAGTATTGGCTTGTATACTATTTTATTTTTAGAAATTATKTTTCAATTAAATGATTAATTATAGGATAAATCCATATTTTTTATATCAATGCTTCACTTCACTACTTCAATTTTTATTCCTAGTATTTTTTTTTTCCAATTTACTATACATTTATGACAAACAAAAAATAAACATTTATAACAAACAAGCAATGAAAATCATATATAAGTAATGGAAAAATAAATTTGTAAAGTTGAAGAAATCTAAGAAAAGATGTGCATTCCAAGTGGTTTACATTTGTTTTAAATATTTGTCTTTATGATAGTTGACGTTTAATTTAGATATTGTCTATTGTAATGATTTATCTTTTTTAATTTTGATTCCCTAATTCTAATAGTAATTATATTCAATATAATCTATTTTATAAATTAATTGTTTTCTTATATTATTAAAAAGCTACAATATAAAATGAAGGATATAAAAGACTTATGAGGAGGACCTCAATTATTCACTTATGTTTACTATGACATACTATAGATTAATATCAACATTTATTTGATTTGTAACCTCGAATTTATTATTTCACATATTTTTTCCTATCGGCTAACCCTTGCACCTATTTTGGTGCAAGCACTAGTTTATTTTTTGTAATCAAAGTATTCAACATGTGAGATAATGGAATTCTTTTTTATTTAGAATTGAATTATTGAATGAAATTAAATTAATTTATTGAAATTAATTTAATTAGAAGAATTAATTAATAAGTTTAATCTTTGATTTTAAACTATAGAAAATTGAATTAAATTAATTAATGAAGATTAATCAATTAAGGTTAATTAATTAAATAAAATTAATTATTTAATTAATTTTGAGGATATGATTAAATGATTTGGGGAATGGATTTAGGAGAAAATAGATGATTAATTAATGATTAAAAAGCTATTAATTAATATATGAAAATTAGTGTTTTTAATGTAAAGTCGCAAGTTTGTCCATTTTACGGTGTCTACAAAACTATAATCCAAAGAATAAATATATATGAATTTTTCTACACTATGACTTGAAAATCAAGGAACATACTCCTTATATTATCAATATTAACTCCAAAAATTCACACCCAAAACATGCAATGTGGAAGGATGTAGGCCAAAATACCAATTCCAATCATCGAGAGTAATATTATGTTATTGAGACATTTGATGAACTTTCAGACTGTCTTCAATCATGTTGATTTTATGCCAATATATCTCTCTAAAATTTCTCAACTTACATCATTTGTTAGCCTCTCGAACTACACCAGTGATCTCAATTCAACATCAATACAAACACTCGTTGAGTCGACATCAATGACAAAACAATGTAATATGTATTGTCAATACTAAGGGAAAAATTCTAAAACTTGAAGCATCAAAGTGATGAAATGCTACTCAATGTAGTCACATGATTATGCAAAATCAATTGTTAGAAAAATAATATGCTCTTGTGAAGGTTGAGTCTATTCTATCCCTTCCAAACAATAAAGGTATTATTAAGAGTATACCTAAATTTAATGAAATATTTTTTCTCTGGAGGAATAATATGAGGAAGAGGCGCATAGCTTCAAAGAAAGAGCCTTGGGAATAATTTTATGAGACTTTGAGAAAGATAATTGGTCTCTAATTGTAGACATCTTTTTTAATATCCTAATTTGGGTATGAATTTAATATGTGGACCTTTTTAATTGGTTTCCGTAAATAATTTGAATGAAAATATTACTTATAAATTTTATGAAGATTATCTCAAACTAATTCTTGAAGAGTTTTGAAAAAATTATATGGTAAGCCATCAAAACCAAGGGATTGATCACTAGACATGAATGAGACAACCTCTCAAAGGTAGAAAATAGTGAGAAGTTGGTTACAAAATCTTTACCAAGAAGAGGAGTGTCAGTGTAATCATGCCATTTTACCTTGGTTAATTCACACCTAGGTACTAATTGCACTTTACTTAAGCTTACATGCAAAATTACATAGGAGTAGTTGTAGTATTTCCACTTTATGTGGACTTATCATGTTATTATTTTATCAGATCCACTTATAGTGGATAGGATTTTTCCATTTGGAGGGTGATCCACCTTTTGTGGTGTTATCATACTATCACCTATCCACATTAGGTGGGTGATAGCTTTTTATGTTGGTTATCATGTAATGAGACAATGCCACTTGTCATTGTCTCGTCCACTCCTTTGTACTCACCTTGGATATATAAACAAGTGGTAACCTACAAAGTATTCATTAAATATGATTCCAGTTGTGTCAATCAATCTGTTACATTCCAATTAAGTCAATTCATTGTATTGCACTCTTGGTGATAATATTATTTATTCTTATCATATTATTCTCTCTTGTTATTGTACTTTCCATTTTCTTTAGATCTTCGGTGGCTATCTCTATAGCCAATTCTTACATAGTATCAAAGCTCGTAGAGTGTCATTGGATAGTCTTTTGAGAGGATTGAGTACATATTTTAGTGGATTTTGGGGCTTGTCCCTGTGGCTTTATATTGTTGGGAAAAAATGGAGCTTGCTAGTGTAAATTAGAGGTTGGCATAAAATTGAAGTCCAAAAACCCCAAGATAAATTTTTACTTTATCAAAATCAGGCACCAAAAGCCAAATCTATAGCCATTTGAAGTTTGGAGGTGCTACAATGATTCAGACATCATAATTACACAAGCAACTTTGAAACAATGATATCTCATTCATCAAAAGTTATTTTTCAAGCAATTTTTTAATGCGTAGTAGAATTTCATGTTCTACATAGCGGTGTAGGTGGTTTCTAATTTCAAAGTTTGATTTTTTTAGAAAATTGCTTGATCCCATTTTTGCAACGTCCAAGGCCTTGTTTGGGTTCATATGGAGTCCTTTTCAGGTGCAATATTATTTGAAAGTGTGTTTTTTTCTGTATTTTACAATGGTGCTATTAATTTATAGTGACTGTGATAAAAAAAAATATACTTTTAGCAAATGGATGTTTTTCGTAATTGTAATGCATATACCTTAGTTTGGTCTTTTTCATAGTCATCTAAGCCTCTTATAGCTTGATTGTGGAAATTGTAGTTACTAAAATCAAAATTTTAAGAAAGAAAAGAAAAAATTAAAGCAATTTTTCTTTATTATTAAATAAAGTATTTTAGTAATAAAATGTTTTTAAAAACTTTAAATATATATTTTTTTAAATTATTTTTGAATAAATAAGGAAACTTGGGAAATAATTTTTATGTCCACCTACCATACTTGTTGCAGCGATTCATCTTCCGGCTAGCAACCAGGGGTGTTAATTTCCCTTTATGTTTTCTTTGTAGATTATTCTAATCAGAGGGCATCATCAACAACCATTTGTATCACATTCTTGGTGGCATCATTATCGATTCCCATCTTTGCATCTATGTTGTATTCTTTTGCATGAGCTATGTTGTATAAACATTGATATGAAGTGCCATCATTCTTTGTACTTTGTCATCGATGACATATTTGATATAATACTTCTATACTTATTAGATTAGGAATTATCTTGTGAGACTTGGTGCATCAATCTAGCCGAGATTTAATGTGTACCAAATGTCATTGGAAATTATCTAAATGATGCTGAAGTAGGTATCTCCATGCCTGATCTCTATCATATTGCAGGAGGTGATTTATTGTTATCTCTTCATTGACTGTGGTACCTAGTTTTCTCACACTTTGAAATTCTTGGTGCAACATTGACTCTATTTTATTCCTATGAAAGAGTGTTTTTTGACATCTTAGACCATCTTTGCAGGAGATTTGACATTGAGGGGGGACTCACAGTCTTTCCTCTTCTCTCTTATGGGGGAGGACGGGTGACTTTTTCCTTATATGAGGTTTTTCTTCTCGTACATCTCTAAGAGCGTTGCGTGTTTCCATCTCTCTTTGGAGGATGAATTTTATCCCACGTATTTTTCTCCTTTTCTCCACTTGTGAGAGATTGCACTTACATTTGTACATGGGTACATAACATGGCCTAGTAGCTGGGACCCATCTTGCATTTTTATCTTTTATGCACTCTCCCTATGCTGAACTTAGGGGGGGTGTTGGTGTAATTAGGGAATTTTACCTTGGTTAGTTCACTCCTAGGTAATAATTACACTTAAGCTTACTTAGGAAAGTGCATAGGAGTAGTTGGACTATTTCCACTTTATGTGGACTTATCATTTAATTATTTTACCAAATCCTCTTATAATGGATGAACTTTTCCACTTTGGAGGGTGATCCACGTTTAGTGGACACGTGACTCCACCTTCGGTGGGTGATCCACCTTTTGTGGTGTTATCACACTATCACCTATCCACCTTACATGGGTGATAAATTTTCATGTTGTAACACCCCAAAATTGGCATCATGCAACCCTAATCAATTTTGTTGCATTTATTATTCTTCTGAATCATCAAAGTCCTATTGTACTAGGTAATTATGAGTTTCGACTGACTCTACTTGACCTAAGTGTCAAATGCAGAAAATCCTAAATCTGCATTAATCACATACTATATTTAATTCCTAAATATCAATTATAATTGGCTAAATAAACCCTATGATCGAATTAATTTAATTATAAAGTCCTAGCACTTTAATTAAATTAAATTCACCCCTTTTAGCTAAAATACATAAAAAGGAATTAAATAATATTTAATTATTAAATAAATACCCTCATTTCAATAATTGAATTTAATTGTTCAAATAATTGAGAAAATACATTTATGAGGTCATATTCTATTTACTTAATTTAATATTCTCTCCAGAATCTTCTCTCTAGTTCAGAAATAGAAACTTTGAGTTAACTGTGATTTAAAAGAGAAACAAATCAGTTAAACTAAAAAAAGGCAACAGTTGAATGTTTCTCTCAAAAGAAACTTCCTATTCTCAACTGATTTTCAATAAGTTAACTGTTTCTCTCCAAGGAAACTTTCTATTCTGAACAGACTCCAGGTCTATAAAAGAACTCTCTCAGCTCTCATTCAAACTAGTCTTGGAATTTGTAGTCTTGTAATTTATGATTTTCAAAATTGCTAGATTTCTAATTGAATACATTGTTATTAGATTTGTTCGATAGCTTAATATCATTTAGATTAAACATGCATAGTTAAATTCATTTCAAGTAATCTTAATTTGAATAGATCATTGTTCATTTCTAGATTAGCTTGTATCTTTCTCATTCTTAGCTTAATATATCATTCCTAGATTAATTTCATACTCATTTGATAGATTAATCTAGCTTGCACATTCATTTCTAGAATAAACTAAGCTCTCTAGATTAATCTTGCATTTACTTATTTACTTAAATCCTCCATTCTAGTAATGGTCTAGGTTGTTGGATCTCAATTCTACGAGCTTATTGAAAACCCTAGTTAGATAGGAGGCAACAGGTCGAATCATACAGACATGCAAGATGGATAATTTCATATCCATTCTTGTAAGTGACTGATAAACACTGACAATGTTGAAGTGTATGGTTAAATAAGAAGGCCACATTTAGCTATCACATTTTTGGCGCCCACCGTGGAGAAAAAAATTAATTTATGGCCTCATTCTGTATTTCTTTTCATCAATTTGTTTTCTATCTGTACGACTCTGCATTGAAATTTCATGCAAAATTTCTCACATATCCGCGCAAAGTTTTGCAATACTGAGTGTTTCTTTGTGCCACTTCTGGCATATCTTCGTGTAGACTTTGACAGCACAAGGTTTAAAATTTACAGATTTATCATTCTATTTTCTGACCACTAATGATTTATGTTTGTTGTTGACTGTGTCTTTCTGTTTTTGTTTTTTTTTTAAATTTATGAAACAATTTAACATGTGGTCTGCGGGACAAAATGATGAAAATTCCTTTAATAACTATGCAAACTTGCTAACGGTTTGATTGCAAGACGCGTGTCAAAGAACGCTTGTCAAAGCAGTTTTGGAAACTTACTTAAACCTTTTTTTTTCTTTCATGCTTTTTTCACATAGTTTAAATAGGGCCTTGTTAATAATCTTTCAAGCGTCTTAATAGAATAATAGGGTAATAGGCTCTTCATTACATGGAAGTGATGCCCATGAATGAATTCGAGACCTATATGCAGCTATGGGATTGACTCTTTGGGGGGAAAGGAAAGTTAACGAATCAATTAGCATGTCCATTAGTGAGGGGAGTATGCTCTTCTCTCTTTAAGAGAATCAGAAACCTAGAAGCTCTTAGATTTTGTTGAAAGAGGAGTTATCTCAGTGATAAACCTATTTGGTGTGTTTGGGTAAGGTGTAAAGGTAGAGGATTATGCTCTTGTCCCCTTTGGGGAGAATCAGAAACTTAGACCCTCAAAACCAAACCAAGTATGAGTCTAACCTTTAGTAGGCTTGCCAGAAGTTGAACCTCTGGGAATGACCCAAGTGGGTACACACCTTTCACCGATGATTCCACCCCACTATAATAAAGTATCTATGTTGATTGAAAGGCTCCAAAGCCATATTAATTTCTTCCTTGTGATTCTTGATGTCGAACATCTCGAGGAAACCCTATCTGTTGTATTGAGCGGCACTGCTCCCAGCCTTGCTTGCCAAGGGTGTACACTTTCAGGTGTCAGTGTGGCTATATGTCTCAACCTCACTTGTGAGGCCACCAAAGGTTAATATGAATGAAAGCATACTAAACACCTTGTATCTAGATTCTCACCCAGTTCACCTCCGAAAGGAAACATAATCTTTGCCCAAGGAGAGGGACAATTCTCTCCCATAATTCTCACAATAGGCATACACCTGGACGTTTGAAGGTGGTATATGAAATTGGCCCCTACTTCAAGAGTAACCTTTGAACATATACTATTGATTCCTTAAAAACACCAAAAACACGGGTGCCCTCTCGGGGGTGACACTGTTGTGTGAGGTGAACATATGCGCATAAGTTATGGGGCAACAATTTTGTCTTCTCTACCAATTTTCTTTCTAGGGATAAGTGTGTGTCTTTTTGAGTCTTCAATATATACAATGTTAAAATTGTTCAAAGACTCCTTCATTCTTTCGAGTTGCTTTGTCCTTGGTTGAATTGTTTACGATTACTATTTGTGTCACGACTATCTATGCTCATCGATAAATGGTTTTATAACATTCAAAAAAATAAACTATCAATTTGAAACTGCATACTTTGTTAGAGAAATTTCTTTACTATGTCTCAAAATCTGTCTGTTGTCTTGAAAAATGTTCTAATTGTCTATTTTTGGATCATTTCACTTGGCTTTCTAACAATTTTTGCGCGAGAAAACACTTCTTCGCGTCTGTTTGTGAGAAACTTCACGCGAGGCTCTGAGAATATTTGTGCACATTTGTGTTATTTACCAATATGTTCTATTACCAGTTCATCTTTCTCCATGCCAGGTTACAAAACTTCATGTGGGCCTATAAGAATCTGCACACGAGAATACACTTCTTTGTGCGAAATTGTCCCAAAATTGCCAAAATAGTGAGTTGTTTACTGTCTGTTCTGGGTCACTTTGCTCAATCTGGTTTTTCTTTGAGGTCTATCTGCCTGTTTTCTTTCTATAAAAATTCTATGAATGGATGTCTTGGGTTGAGAATTATATTATTCTCGCTTAAAACTGTCTCATTCTTATCTATTTACTTGTTCTACTGCGTTGTCATACCTTATGACACGATAGTCAACTCTTGGTTGTTCTAGCCTTATCTTTGACGACTCGTGTCGGGTATACTTCAACTTTTGGCACTCTTGTGCATTTATCTTGAGATAGTTCCAAGCATTTTTCAGTTTCACTCCCCTTGTATAATATTTGTCTATGACTGTTGCAACTTGAAGTAGCAATGCATTCTTCCCACGTGTCACTAGACGAAGTAGACCTTGAAACCGAGGAAGAGGTCATTCCAAGCTTATCACATAGTTAGAGTATAGTAGAGGATCTTCATGCTCTTCTTCATAGGCTACCTCTAGTGAGGGATCATCTCAATCTTCCTACCCTGTTGTTTGACCTTATGTCCAACCTTCATTCCGATTAGACTTCAGTAGGGTTCGAAACGCATTGTTTGAAGAACATCAAAATTCAGAAGAGTTGTTTCCTGAACTTGACACTATTGAAAAAACAAGAGTTTCTATAGGTACAACACCTCAGGATACTCAACCTCCTCATATTGAGTTTTTGCATACTAAAAACTTGCATACTAGCAAGATGGTAGACCAACATCAATCAGGTGAGCACAACAGAGACGATGATCACTCTAAAACTAGGGGTAAGTTCCATTATCAAGACCCCCCTAATGATGAGGAGACATAAATAACCCAGGAAGACATCGTGGAGGCTCATTCCAATAAAAAACTTCCGCAAGATGATGGAGATTCTCCTAAAGGAGGAGTAAGAGAAATATCTTCTCAAGCTAGCCAATCAAGGGGCCAAGTTGCACTCAAACTATAATGTAGAGACTCTTGTCGCACAAGAGGAAGAAACTGATAAATCCATGTTACAAAAAAAAGTTCAAAGTATGCAAGAACAATTCCTTCAACTCGTGAAGGATAAAGATAAACCTGCCACACAGTTCACACTGGAAAGCATTTGTCCATTCTCATTCGATAAGAGTCTGTGCATGCCTCCTTTTCCTAAAGGAGTTGAACTTCCCAAGTACAACAAATAATTGGGTACCGCTGATCCTCAGGATCATCTGAGAGAGTTTGGTGCTCTCTCTATGGAGTTTATAAATGATCAAACTTACCTCATGCATCTCTTCCTGTGTAGTTTGGGAGGGTCAGCCATGGAGTGGTTCTCTAGGCTCCCGACTGGCATCAAGACCTTTGACGAGATTGCCAACTTGTTCTTGCAACATTATTCACACAACATCCAACATCCAGTTAATATCCCTAATCTTTGCAACTTGAAGCTAAACCACGGGGAACCTTTCTTGACATTTCTCCAAAGATGGAGACAACTTTATACAAAGTTTTCTCGCAAAATACCCGAGTTTGAAAAGATTGACATCTTTTTAGACAATCTCCTTCCCAATTTTGGGTATCAAGTACATCTACAAGATCCTTTAACATTCAATGATATGATCTAACAAGTTGTGATAATTGAAATGTTCATGGTCAAGAAAGGAGAACTGACCCTACACAAGGATAATAAACAAGGGTCCTCCTCCTCTGGTAGAGGCAAATCCAAATTTGTCAACAAGAACCAGAATGTTGTGAATGATGGAGTTGTTGACAATGTGACTCCCAAGCCTCCAAAGGCTGCATTCAATCTTACTACCACTATACAGGTGGCCAAATCCACTGAAAAGGTTGCAGCACAATCTAAACCGTCTTCAAAGTTTTCTCGATCAAAACCTTAGGCTCCTCAACCCAAGCGTGAGTTCACTCCTCTAGGAGAACCCCTTGACATGGTTTAC
Source organism: Thuja plicata (assembly GCA_018584345.1). Lineage (NCBI taxonomy): Eukaryota > Viridiplantae > Streptophyta > Pinopsida > Cupressales > Cupressaceae > Thuja > Thuja plicata. The sequence goes on along the minus strand of MU218427.1, from coordinate 132,373 downwards.
AAGACTCTCTTGGACAACCAATTACTCATTCCTTTAGATAATTCATATCCTTTCAATCTGCAACCATGACCATCTTGGTGGAATGAATCTATGTAATGTGATTACCACCGGAACAAGGGTCACAAGATGGCTAACTACATTCAACTGTAGCATAACGTCTAGGACCTTATCGACAGTGAGATTATTCTTGTGGGAGGTCACAATAAGAACTGAGATAACTAGGCCTTAAAAGACCCCTTTCCTCCTCACGGGAAGGGTGAATCCTCTAAAGGAAAAAACACTGAGGCCAAGGTCAAATATACATACACTAATAATGATAATGTCATTAATATGGTTGAACCGATAGATGAAGAATACTGCAATGTCATTACCATCAAGGGAAGAGAAGATGCTCCTAAGCATAAAACTCCCTTCATGCTACAAGGGTCTACGCCCCAACCCTCTGAACCAGAACAATCTCAGGTTCGTGCAAATGTTGTTACTCGGTCTTGTGCAAAGATTGTTCTTAAATGCCCTGAGCCTTCTACATCTACACCGGTACAACCTATAGATAAAGTTGTTGTTGGCATTGGCAACAAGAACTCAAAATTGGTCCCCTCATCTAATGCTTCTAACTACAACATATTCAACCAATTGCAATGAACCAATGCTCGGATCACCATCTTCGAGTTGCTTAAAATCTCCCCTGCTAACAGGGAGATCCTTGACAAAGCCCTCACTGAGGCAAATGTTCCAAAAGATTTAGACCTAGACCGGTTTCAATCCATGGTGGGTCACTTGACCTCACCACACTATTTATCCTTCTCAGAAGAAGAAGACAAATCTTTGATCCATCCACACAATCTCCCCTTGCATATCGAAGTCATGATCCACAAACATCAGGTCAGATGAGTCTTGATAGATGGAGGCGCAGGGTTGAACATCTGCACATACAGGTTAATCAAAAAACTAGGCCTTTCAGAGAATGTCATTGATCTGAAAAAGAAAATTACTATCAAGGCATATGATGAACAAGATAGATCTTCTAAAGGTCTTTTCACTTTACCAATCTGAGTAGGTCCTGTTGAGAGGGATGTTACCTTCCAAGTTCAGGATCTCCCTCTAGCCTACAATATCCTATTGGGAAGACCCTGGATCCATGAGATGCAGACAGTTCCATAGATATACCATCAATGTATCAAATTCCCATTCAACAGTGTAGAGGTCACTATTTCTACAAACACCATCTATGCTTGTAACGCATTAAGACAAGCAGCGGAAACTCTAGTCCCACATAATAGTAAGGTGTCCAACTTTGAATCAGTAACAAACTTGTTGACAAAAATGGAAAAGAAACTAAAGATAAAGGACACTGGTATGGGTGGATACACAGTGGAACTCATACTATCAATCACATCTCTTCCCACATCACCTCGGTCCTATGGGAGACCTTTGAAAAAGATGAAACCGATAACACCCCGAGAAATCTATGATGACGACTTTTTTAAAGCTGACATACCATTAGAGGATGAATGAGAGGAATGTGCCATTCTAGATTGGCTATATAAAGAACCTATAAATGATGAAGTAAAACAACATGCAATATCCCTGGAAACATTTGGAGTGGGGTATGATCTAGCTCATAAAATGGGTTATTTAGGTAAAAGGCCCATTGGCTGTAATCAAAATGGACTCAAAGAACCAATCTGTGTTAAATTCAGACAACCTAGAGACACGACTAGTCTAGTGTTCTTATCCAGAAAAGTAGAAAGATAAAAGAATTATCTAGATAAAGGTAAATGACATCAGGTCCATCTAGATAAAGTAGAACATCACACAATAGAACAAAGCACTGATACACCTACTTGCAAGTGGGATGACTTTGATGATTCTAATGAGGAGGATGTGTACCCTTCTCCCATTCCTCCCAATATCCTAGCTCTTCTCTTTGATGAAGAAACACCCTAGGTCAACGCTACTGAAGGGCGTGTTTTAGAGGAATCACCAATAACTTCTTATCAATCAAAAATTACTGCATCTGAACAAGATCCAGATACAGAAGAAAGGAGTCTAACCATAGTCGAGTTTTTAGAAAGAACACATCCAAATTGGGGGCAAAAAGTAGATTTCACTCATGTTCTTGATATGAAAACTAATCATGAAATGGACTCCCATGAATATAAGTTTGACTGTCTTTTAGAAGGCACTTTAGACAAAGAGGTGAATATAGTTCAGCAATATGTACCCATGCTTGAATTAGGTGAACGCTTAGAATTTAGGTCTGACAAATCAGGATCTCATGTTTATAATGTCGTTAGGGCTCTTTCTGATTTGAACATGTCTATACAAGGTTCACGTCTAGGACTATACTTAACAATAATCATCTATGATGAACATACCGTGAATGCCCTCGAACCCATCGAAACTTTACCACTAAAGCATCTTGAACTCATTAATTGGTCCTTACAGGGACAACCCACTCAAATGCCTACATTTCCCAATGACTATGCTTTAGCCTACTATCTTAATGCCATTGAACCTGTTACTTCTTCCACCAGTGAACCTAGTGTGAGCATGATTGAAGCAGACATCAAGTATCTTAGTTATAAAATAAAAATGAGAAAAAGAAAAGGGTCTGAAGGAAAAAACCACATTGTGGCAGTTTCAGAACCCAAAACAGTAAAAAGAAAAGACGCATCCAAAGGAAAAAACCTCTCTGAGGCGCTTGAGGATGGGATGCTTGATATCTTGCCTAGTCATTTACAGGAATGATGATCGGTGCTCATAGAGCCAACTCAACCAGTGAATATTGGTACAGAGGAACGCCCACACATCATTCATGTGGCTAAATCTTTGTCTGTAGAAGAGATCAAGGAATTCACAGACTTCTTTGAAGAGAAGAAGATAAACTTTGCATGGACATACTTTGATATGCCTGGGTTAGATCCAGATCTTATCATGCATCATCTCTCAATATCTCCTAGAGTAAAACCAGTAAAACAAAAACTCAAAAAAATGCACCCTCATGTTGCATTACTTATCAAGGTTGAACTGGAAAAATTACTTAAAGCTAGATTCATCCGAGCTATTGATTATGCAGAATGGATTTCCAACATCATACCAGTAACAAAGCCAGACAAATCCATCAGAGTCTGCACTGATATTAGGGATCTAAATAAAGCATTCCCAAAGGATAAGTTTCCTTTGCCTAACATTGACATGATTGTGGACATGACGACTGGGTATGAAATGTATTCTCTCATGAACGGTTTCTCTAGGTATAGCCAAATAAACATTGCGCCAGAGGATCAAGAAAATACTGCCTTCAAATGTGCATGATGAACATTCTGGTGGAATGTCATGCCTTTTGGTTTGAAAAACATAGGAGCTACCTATCAAAGGGTAGTAACAACTATCTTCCACGATATGATGCACAAAACCATGGAAGACTATATGGATGATACCCTTGCTAAATCAAGGAAATGATCTATGCACCTACAATACTTAGGCCCAATCGTGGATAGAATGGAAAAATTCAAGTTAAGGTTGAACCCCAAGAAATGTGCATTCGGTGTTACATCTGGAAAACTATTGGGATACATTATCTTAGCTAAAGGCATAGAGGTTGATCCTAAAATGGTAAAAGCAATACTGGAAATGCCACCTCCTAAGAATATAAGTCAAATGAGAACACTCCAAGGGAGAATCCAGTCCATCAGAAGTTTCATCTCACAGTTGGCTGATAGAGCACAACCGTTTACCAAGACTCTGCACAAAGGCATTACTTATCAATGCAGCGAAGACTATGACAAAATTTTCACTCAAATCAAAACGTACTTGGCAAACCTGCCAATACTCATGCCACCACAACTAGACAAACCATTATTTCTATACATTTCAACTATCTCAACATCATTGGGGGCACTGCTGGCGCAGGAAGATGAAAACAAGAAAGAATGTGTTATCTACTATATCTGAAGAACATTGGTATCCTATGAGATGAACTACTTTATGATCAAGAAAGCGTGCCAGGTAGTGCTCTTTGCATCTAAAAAACTGTGACACTATATGTTGGCTCACTCAGTCAAACTGGTGGCTAAAATTGACCCTTTAAAGTTTCTCCTAAGTAAAGCTACCCTCACTGGCCAATTGGATAAATGGGTTATGCTTCTTAGTGAATTTGACATAGAGTATGTTGAGTGTAAAGAAATCAAAGGGCAAGAAATTGCTGATCAACTGGTTGATGCTCCACTAAGAGACAATGAACTAATCAATGCTGAATTCTCAGATTGATCTATTCTACACGTCACTCACCGATCCTAGAAAATGTTCTTCGATGGATCCTTCACACAACAAGGTTCAGGTGCAAGAGTTTTATTTATGACTCCTCAAAACTATTACATTCCAAAGGCATAAAAAATTATGTTCCCTTGCACAAACAACATAGCAGAATATGAAGCAGTAGTAAATGGAATCAAACTAGCTCTTGAATGGAATATTTTTGAGTTACATGTCCATGGTGACTCTCAACTTGTAATCAACCAAATCAATGATGTATACCATACTAAGGATGACAAACTCATGCCTTATAAACAAATGGTTGATGAATTTAAGAAATATTTCACTTTCATCACGTTTCAACAAGTACCAAGGACACAAAATAGAGCAGTCGATACCATGGCTATATTAGCATCCTCGCCGCAACAAGAGGAAGATTTCCACTATGCGTTCCTGGTAGAAGAAATACATTTCTTGTCCTACAACTCCCACGACTCCCAAATGGTGTGTTCAATCATTAAACATGAATCCTCCTGTTATCACCATGTCTATTCTTACCTGCGCTATCAGGTCATTCTTGATGGACTAACCAGAAATGAAAACTGACACCTCATTCATAATGCCTCACGATATGTTCTCGTGGGCAATGATTTGTATATACAAGGATTAGACAATACTTTGCTTAGGTGTCTAGAAAAAGAAGAGTCTAGACATGTGTTGTTTGAAGTCCACGAAGGAATTTGTGGTTCTCATTCTAACGGTCTGAACTTGGCCTGAAAGCTTCTTAGAGCAAGGTATTATTGGCCAGATATGGAGAAAGAAGCTATGAGGTATGTGAAATCTTGTAAGAAATTTTAGCTGCATGGCAATGTTATCCACGCTCTAGTAAGGGAACTCACTCCCTTTGTCACACATTGGCCCTTTCAATAGTGGGCATTTGATCTAATCAGGAAGATTCACCCCTCATCTTCTAATGGACACAATTTCATTATCACAGCTATAGAGTAGTTCACCAAGTGGGTTGAGGCAGTCCCACTCATTAAAGTGACAGGAAATCAAGTCTCGTTGTTCATTCTGAACTACATCATTTGTCGCTATGGCATACCTTCCTCCATCATCATTGATAATGGAGGACAATTTAAGAACAACATCATGGATGAGTTGTGTGCAAAGTTCATAATCACACAACACTTCTCTTCCATCTATTACCCATAAGGTAATGGACAGGCTGAGGCCTCAAATAAAAATTTGCTAAAAAACTTGCACCGTACGGTTAAAAAGTCTGGAAGGGATTGGTACCTGCAGATCAATCCTGCATTATGGGCTTACAAAAAAAGCATCAGAATGCCTACAAGGGCAACCCCATTTGCACTACTATATGGAGTAGAAGAAATTTTACCCCTAGAGGTAGAAATCCCATCTCTTAGGGTCTCTTTGCACAGGATTATACCAAATGAAGAATATCAAGTTTTGAGACTCCAAGAATTAGAACTACTGGATGAACGTTGAAAAGTGGCGTTTGATCACCTTAGAGCATATCATAAAAGAATGTCTAAGAGCTACAACAATAAAGTTTGACCAAGGTACTTCCAAGTGGGTGACCTCATTCTGAGGGAGAACCCTAAGAATCAACAACATCGGGTCCAAAAGGGGAAGTTTGAACCAAATTGGCTTGGTCTGTATGTTGTCACTGCAATGTTTGGGTTTGACACCTATCAACTCTCAACCACTGAAGGAGATCAAATAAGGGAGATGATCAACGCCCTTCATCTAAAAAGATTATATAGCTAAGATGTCTTCAGAATGCTCATGTACATAGTAAAGTCCTTAAAAAATACTAAAAATTACAAAATGTCTTAAAAAAAAAATCAAAAAAATAAAATGGAATTGTCCTATCTGGTGGATGGAGTTTATCATTCAAAAATTCTTCTAGTCTTACAAGAAAATACAGTAATGGGAATAGTTATTTTCTTCTTTTCCCCCAAAATCCATCTGGATAAGTTTTTGTATACCTCATCACGAGGGCACGTGGCTTATGTTGGCTCTGGTTTAATGAGATTTCACACGGTTCTGCAACTATATCCACCTATTTAAGAGATCTACTCTATACCAGAAAATACCAAAAAAAAATACAAAAATACAAAAATACAAAAAATTTGAGAAAAAGGAAAAAGTGTCATTGATGAAAACCTGGCAAACAGGCGTCATGGTAGCAAAAAAAAAAAAAATTTATGCCAAGAAGGTGAAAACTTGGTAAATAGGTGCTTCTTTTTCCACATTGCTATATCTATCATAGCATCACTTGGCTCTGTACAGTTGCTTTCTATCTTTCCTGCTTTCATTTGCTTATGTGCATGCTCTTAGTTACCTATCAAGACACCAACTTACATGGATTGAAACCGGTCGTACTTTAGGGGAAACCCTCCTGGTCTAGGGGGCACTATCCTATCACCTTTTGGGATCTATTTCACGATAGTCACCAGTGGTTCTCACTACGTCTGCCTATTATTGCTTTGCTTATACTGAGATATCTCTCCATGAGAATCTCCCTCGCATCAGTCACCAGTGGTTCTCACTGCGTCTACCTACTGATGCCTAGCTATTACTACGATCTCTTTACTCGCAAATCTCTCTCGCATCAGTCACCAGTGGTTCTCATTGCATTTGTCTAATATTGTTATACTATTGATATTGCTCGCAACAACACATATATGCATTTGACATCAATCTGTTATAGTTGGAGTTATACTCAACTACTCTATCTATCGATACTCAGTCTTGGTATTCTTTGCCTTAGTCTGTATATAGCTTTTGGTCACTTTCGTGAAACTCTGGGTTCTCTATGAACCCTCTTGACTTGACATTGATCTAGAGTCATGAGACTGGGGGCAACCAAATTGAGTTTGTCCTCACAATATGATTCAAGTCAGTCATCAGTCATTACCTAGGGGAATGAGTCCCCAAATTTGATCACATCCTTAGCCAGTAATCTTGTCAATTCTAAAGGACAACACTCTACTGACACAAACATGTGTTTTTCAACACCATAATCAAAAGTGTTTCTCAACACTATCTTTGGATGAATATGTGTTTCTCAACATACATTGGATATCACAAACGTAAATAAAATATCGATAGCAATCATACATAATGCACTCACAAGCACAACAGTGTTTTTCAACACCTCTATTCTCAAACACATCTGAAAACTTTGAAACCTGCTGAGATATGATTGAATTTCTCTTTGTATGTTGCTTATTCTCATTGATTTCATTGATCTTTTCTTTGTCTACTGCTTGTGGATGTGGTTTTGATTATCCAACAATGACAAATAATCAGGGTGTATGTGATAAGAGCTTCTACATTAAGGTGAAACAACCTCACATCCCTCGATCTTGTTTATTTGTATGCCAAGGTGAGGTTGGTACTATCTCCTTGTTTGTTATTTATCTGCTTGTTTACACAAGCACGCACTCATGGTTATCTTGACTTTGAATGCCTCGATACTGGTATTCTCTTGCTCTATAAAAAAAGGAAACAATGTTCAGGTCATCTCCGCTTTTGTGCCTTGATGCTTACGTTTTTTTCCCATATTTTATCCGATGAAAGTCATATTCATATCCTTGTGGTCGCAGTGGCACCAATAAGAATTGTATCGAATTTGATATTCCAAAAAATGCTTTATGATGATAATTATCCACTGGGTCCAACAACCACATCCTAGGGATTGCATCTATCTTAGGTTCGCACTTTCATTCTAGGCTTGCATTGTAGCAACATTTCGACATTTCATTGTGTTCTCTTGGATTTCATATAGTGAGAGGTTCTTCTTCACTCAGGATTCATCGCGACTGCACACGTGTTCGATCCTCGCTCTTGATCTTCAAACAATTATTTTGGTTAGCATCCATCATCCTGCATGAGATGTTAGTACCATATACACTGCATTTACATATCTCCATTCCCAAATGCATTAACATAAATCATCTACATACATACAAATCTACATCTACATATACATGTGCATCCCATAAATATTCATAAAATCCATACATATATATGTGCATTCCATACATAGCATCTTCATACATTCTAATCATCTAATCATGTAAGCATCTAAACATATAGGAAAAAATCTCATAAAGTACAACATGACAAATGCAATGATACCAAAAGACGAGCTCATATATATATATATATATATATATATATGTCAACACAATACAAAATGGGTGCTACTTGTAACCACCTAGATTTGGTCTGCTCTGACTATAGACCCTATTTTTCTTAAGTGTGATCATACCCCCAATTATGTCCAGACAACTCTTCAATCGGTTGGCATAATTCATTCGAATCAGATTTAATCTCCTAAGTGATTCAATCACTAGATTTTATTAATCACCTTAGCTAATCAAAACCATTAATTCAATTCAAATCAAATCAATACATGGCTAAGGTAATTAATTTAAAAGGGAATTAAATAAATCCCTATTATATCTAATCACTTGCAAAAACCCTATCTTCTATCTTAAATTAATCTAATTAATTGGCTATAGTCCTAATTAATTATCTAAAGCAATAAAAGGCTTAAATAATTAATTTTTCTATTTTTGAATTAATATATTAATTATAATTCATTTCATTAATATTCCCCTTAACCCTAGCCTAACCTATCTCAACCACCTTAACCTTGGGTTCAAACTCATCCCAACCTATTCCCCCCATGCTAAGTCTAATGCTAATCTTAATCCTATCCTAACCCACTTCCTAATGTTGTCACATTCTTAATTTTGTGATTAGGAATCCAACCCACTTGAGAAAGTCAACTTTCTCAAGCTTGACTCCCTCTAAGTCCACCTTCTCAAGCTTGGACTTACACCCCTCACCATGTCTCTTAATTGCTCTCATTAATGTATTATTAATGGAGATTCCTCAAGCTCATGCCTCATTAATGCCTTTGGCATTAATGTCTCTTACACCTCATTAATGGTTTTTACACCTCTATTAATGACCCTTGTCCCCCCTCTCTCTCTCCATTTCTTCTATAAATAGAATGAGTTTTTGAGCTCAAATGGCCCTTAATATTTGAATGCATTCTTATAATGTCCTTAATTTTTAGATTGAAAGCATTGTTATGTTGTTTAGATTAATTGAAAATCCATAATGCATTGTAGTTTTGATATTATGCATTGTTATTATCACACCTTTTAGAGCTAATATGCATGTTTAGTAAGCATTTAGATTAGTTTTGATTCAAATCTTCCATTCTTAGGTTGTATATGTCACTGATTTGTGCATAATCTGAGGGCATGATTATGACATTCTTCAAACTCCTCCTAAATAGGAAGCAATTGATCGGTTTTAGTATTTAGCTTCAAACCCTTTTTTTTTTATGTTTTTCAACTAATATAATGATCTATTGAAGTGTCATGTTGCAGATAACAGGTGAACAAATTAACACACACATTTTTGGCGCCCACCGTGGGGCTCAATTTCAGATTTTGCCTCATTTTGAGTTCATTTTTTGCTAATTTGTCTTCCCAAATTTTAGGTAAAGGCTTGTTTCTGGTCTTAAAAGCTCGCATCTAGGATACGCCCTCTCATCGTAGAAATCTAGGATCACATCCAGGATTTCCTGAGTCATTTCCAATACATGCTCACATATGGTCAGTAGTTTGTCGTATCTGGTAGCAGAGGCTCGCATTTGGTATATTGCCTCACATCCTGGATTTCTAGGATCGTATTTGGTTTAAAACTTTGCATACTCCATTGCCTAACCTCTAACATTTTGTCCAGTTTGGTTTTTGATATTTTTTAACAGCCTAACTTGTGCTTGTAGATTGATATCAGATCTGAAAGAGCAGAAGAAAAAGGATACTAACTTGTGGTTTTTCAGGTTGCCATCCCCTTATCTTGACCTCCATTTTATTTTTGTCTTTCAAACTAAGAACACTTTTCTTCTCATTTGTTAAATTGATTAGATAAGTATGCTCTTTTCCTTTAGAGGAAAATCATAAAATCAAACATTGATTTAAAAATTCAAAAGAAAAATGGAGTAACTAAACAAGACAAAGCAAACTCATTGTTTAATTCATTTTTGCAAAGTAATTGAACAAGGCAAATCACTAAACTTTGTGGGATTAATTGAACAAGTTTCACTGTATAATTTTCTTTGGAAAAGTAACTGAACAACACAAGTCACCTAACATTTGCGGGATAAATGAACTTCATTGTCTAATTTGGGATTTGTAATTGAAAAATCAAATCACTAAAAATTGCAGTCAAAGAACAATCAAACTTTGCTTTTAAAGTACTTGTGTTTTCATTAACTTAGGATTATCTAAATCGAGCTCAAATAGCTTGAGGGAATAAACATTTGATTGGAGTGTTTTGGGAGAAAATGACACAAACTAGGAGAGTATGCTCTTCTTCTTTTGAAGAATCAGAAATCTAGAAATCCTACGCTCGCCAATCCTTTGTATGCTTATTTAACAGTAGAGGGCATGTTGGTTGAGGAAAAAATCTCTTGGGAACTACCCAAGTGAGGACAGGTTTTACGCCAACCCTTCCAACTCACTATAAATAGTTTCTTCCTCGTAGGCCAAAGCCTCAAAAAATGGAATCGGTCTTGTTCTTGGAATTCTGACATCATTCATTGAACATGCTTGGGTATGTGTAGAGCGGAGCCGCTTGAATCTTGCTTGTGAGACTACACGTATTTGAGTACTTAAAGGGCTATACGCCTCAATTTTTCCTTGTGCAATTCTATGGGAGACAATTTTGAATGGATTACGCCATCATAAACAACAAACTTCATAGACAAAACTACCTGATTCATCTCCAAAAGGGTGATAATAATTGTGCAAGGCAAAAAGTAATTGCCCCAAGACACTCATCATATTGTGCCCTCACTTGCATTTGGAGTCGGCTAATATGGCAACACAACTGGAGCCATTGCGTGCTTGGTGATGGTCGTATTCTGATTAGCATTTGAGTGTATACCTAAGTCAACAAGCAAGGATTTTCATCCTCTACCTAGAAAATAGGGCATAAGGATGTATATGTTCCCCTAACAAAGTAGATTTGCTTGATGTGTCTAAAAAATCACTAACAAAATAAATCATTCAAAACAAGCGATAAAATTCAATCCTTGGAGTACATGTGTTTTACACAAATGGGAACACCTCATAACGCAATCTGCAATCAGACAAACTTCACAAACTTCCAAAAATGCATTTTGCAAAGCTAAAAAAATCTGACAGAACTTCAAAAAATCACATCCCTGATTTCCTGGCTTGTATCTGGTATCTTGCATCGTATCTGGTCAACACTTCATTGCATCTAGGAAGAAAGCTCACATCCTAGGTCATCAGAAGCTCACATATTGTATTTCCTGGCTTGCATCTAGGACAGTGAGCACTTGCAGATTAGTTTTTTAGAAAACCTCAATAGATTTGGATATCCTTTTGGCTCTTTAGTCTGTCCCTGTTGCTTTTTCTGGTCCCCCTATTGTTGTGTCAAAACACTTTTTCAAACATCTACCTTGCATGTCCTGTCAGTTTCTCACAATCAGTCTCAATACGTGTGGTCTATCAACTTTTTACAACAACTTGATTCCCAGTTCACTATCAAGGCATTCTAACCCTTTGACACTGGAATCATTTACATCCACCAAAACACAAACAAAACTTCCACCTAGACACACTCACTTGAACAATTTGAGACTCTACTTGACACTATCAGGAAACTTTGACAAATTTGAGATCCAAATACATGGTTAACACAAGATGCAACAAGTACACTTCTAAAGAATCAGAAGTACCTCCAAGATCACTACACTTTCAGCGAGGAGAAACATCTCGTGGTTCCCTATTTGATTTAGACCCTCCAGAAATGGAAAGAACCACTCACGAATGGAGTAAGGGTTTTGAGGACTACGGCAATGATAAAAACCAAAAGCACGAAGATAGCGATGAGGAAGAAGAACCATGCTTTGACCATCCTTTATTTGATTTGGGCAGTGAGGAAGATATCACTGAAGAAGAATACAATAAACTCAAATAGAGTAAAAAATTACAAAAGAAGTTGGAAAAGATGATTGGTGAAGATAAAGAGAAATACTTTCTCCATCTAGCATCCACTGGTGAAAAATTACCTAAGGATTATGATATGGAACAACTAAAAGAAAAGGATGTGTCAACTCCTATATCTATTCTCTCCAAACAACTAACCTTGATGCAAATGAAGCTTGCAACTTTTAAACATGAGAAGGCTAAACCCAAGATGAAGTACTCTTTGGACTCCATTTGTCCATTTCCTTTCGACAAGAGTATTACTATGGTTCTGTTTCCTCATAACATGGCAAGACCAAAATATGAAAAATATACGGGAGAGATCAATCCACATGACCACGTGAGATAATTCTATGCTCTGAGCATAAAATACATACATGAACCTACATACCTCATGAGGCTCTTTCCAGGAAGCCTAGGAGGCAATGCCATGGAGTGGTTCTCAAAACTTACACGTAAGGTGAAAAATTTTGAGGAGTTAATTCAACGATTTATCCAAGATTACTCCTATAATATCCAGCATGATGTGACTATGATGGATCTGTGCGACACTAAACAAAATACTGGTGAATCCTTTACACACTTTCAACAAAGGTGGAGGAAAATCTTTGCACGGTTATCAAGATGTATTCCCAACTTTGAGAAAATGGAAATCTTTGTTAATAACTTGGTACCTGAGTTGAACTACGCATTGCAAATGCAAGACTCCCCTAGCTTCGATAGGATGATAAAAAATGCCATCCATATTGAAAAAGTCATGGTTAAAAAGGGAGAAATCACTCTTCAAAGTGAAAGCAAATCTAACAACCCCAAAAACAAACCAAAATGGTGGAAACAAAACAAAAATGTTGTTAATGATGGAGTGGTAGACGCATCGAATGTTAGTCCTAAACCTGAGGTGTTCAACCTAGAAAATAGCATGCAAGCAAGAAAAGATGTCAAGGTAACAACCTCCGTACCTAAAGCAAACAACAAGAATAAAAGGGGTCAGCCGTGGACTTCAAAGCCTCAAAGAAAATTCACTCCTTTGGGAGAACCTCTTGAAACTATTTTGAAGACACTATTAGATAACAAAGTTCTCACAATCCCAGATTCCAAACCGTGGGAGCCAGAAGTCAAACCAAGGTTGTGGGATGACAATTCTTACTGTGTCTTTCACAAGAACAAAGGACACAAGACTAACAACTATCTTAAACTCAAACATGTTATCCAAGACCTTATTGAAGGGGGCAAGATCAAGGTGGAAGGACACACCACTAACGAAGATCATACAACATTTAACAAGTTGTTCCCTAACTATGAGAAAGGGGAAGCATCTAAAGGAAAAGGAAATGAGGTGAAATATTCCTACTCTAAAAATGATAATGTGATCAACATGCTAGACATTAAAACTAAATCAATTAATGTGGTTACTATCAAAGGTGTTCAAAGCACATCTTCACAATCAAATACGGTAACCTGAAGTCAAGCACAAGTCACAATCAAAGGACCCAATTCCTCTTCAAAACCAACAACAACTTCCAAAGTACCCATTGTCACTATCCCTAAACCAACAGTGACAAAACAAATAGTTACTACTCCTACAGAAAAGTACAACCTGGTGGATCAATTGCAACGAACCTCTACTAAAATTTCCATTTTTGAGTTACTTAAAATCTCCATAGTACATAGGGAAATTCTTGAACAATCCCTACACACTGTAAATGTGCCAAAGGACCTTAATATAGACAAATTCCAAGCAATGGTTAATCACATCTCAATGCCACATTATCTCTCCTTTTCTGAAGAGGATGATAAATCATTAACACATCCACATAATCAGCCCCTTCATATTGAGGTCCTCATTCATAAATCTTGTGTTAGACACATATTGATAGATGGAGGTGCAGGATTGAATATTTGTACCCTTAATCTCATCATGAAACTGGGTCTCTTAGAATAGACCATTGACTCTAGAAGAAAAATCACTATCAAAGCTTACGATGAGGAAGAAAGATCCTCTAAAGGTCTTATTGTTCTACCCATCAGAGTCAGGCCGATTGAAAGGAATGTCATTTGTCAAGTTCTGGATCTACCCCTGGCTTACAACATACAGTTAAGGAGACCCTAGATTCATGAAATGCAAGCTGTACCATCTACCTTCCACCAATGTATCAAGTTCTCACATAATGGGGTGGAAGTGACAATTCCTGCAGATGCCAATTATACTTGCAACAATATCAAGGCAAGTAGTATGGTTCCGCATAACAAGGAAGCTATGGATGAGATTTCTCCTGAAACTACCAAAGATATGGTGATGAAAAGTTTTGGAAAAACCTTAAAACTTGAAGAAACAGGTATGAGAGAATACAAGCTGGACATGACCCCGTCATTAATAGAACTTCCTAATCACCAAGATCCTATGGAAAACCTTCCTCATCATTCACACATGTTACATCTCTAACACCAGAAATCCATAAAGCAACTGGCATGGTTAAGGCATCCACATCTTCTTCAGATAATACAAAATAACGGGAAATCTTGGCTTGGCTTTACAAGGGAGAACCAATGGAAGCTGAGGTAAAACATGTGGAAATATCCCTGGAGAAGTATGGGAAAGGATATGATCTCCTCAAAAAAATGGGATATAAAGGAAAAGGACCTTTAGGTGACAAAGGAAAAGGACTCATTGAACTAGTACACATAGAATTCCAAAATACCAAAGATAAAACGGGACTAGGTTTCAATAATAAATCTGAAGACCCTTCTTCAAGGGATAGTCTAGTTTCTGACAAAGGGAGTGACGAAATAGAGGAAATAGAACTGGAACCATGGTCCTATGAAAGATTATTACATGTTGCTATGGAGAATCCCAAATATCAAGGTGAGCGCTATGTACCAAGCTTTGAGGTACCACAAGACACTCATATCCCTTTATTACCACATGCTACAAAAGATGATCCAAAGATACCATTGATAGCAACAACTACTGAAGACACACCTTGACAATAGGATTTACATCCTAACTAGGGGTATTTGGTCACAGTTTCACATATCCTTGATTTTCCACACTTAGATCTACAAGTGGCTAATAGGGTACACCAGTTAACTATTGTTGAATTCCTGAACACGTCTGATGACGAAGTAACTGACTCGCATGATTATAAGTGGGATGAGCTATCTATTGCCATAGAGGACATTGAAATAGATGTAATTCACATGTTTGTAGCTCCATCCGCACACAGAGAACATTCTAACACCACTCCTAATAGTGTTGATATTCCTGAAGAAGAGGAGGAATTCCTTCCCCCAATCATTGATGAAGAGACTGGTATTCTCTTAGGTCTAGAAGAAATTTAGAGGTGACAAGCTAGGAGCCTCCTCCTACAAAGAGACGAAGAAGAAGAATACTCAACTGACGAGTCACTAGAGTTGGGTCCACTTATAACTAACAATGACTTTGATAATGACGATCTAACTCTTATTGATCTAAACATTGAAGAGATTAACCTAACCAAACATGTCATGTCAGTTAATAGTCTTGATGCTAACACGATGTTGTCCTTCTCAAAGTCCGATTCCTTGTCTTTGATAAACCCAGACCTAATTTATTGGACTAATACGGATCCTACTCCTATCCTCGACTTCCCTAATGACTACACTTTGGCTTGCTACCTAAATGCTTGTGAACCTTACCCTTCTTCCACCAATGCAAGGAGAATGAACATGTCACAGGAGGATATCAAGTTTCTCAGTCAAAATTTGAAAAAGAAAAAGAAAAAGAGAACTCACTTTAAAAACCACGTTGTGGCAGTGTTAGATTCTAAAATAGTAAAAACAAAAGACGTATCTGATGGTGAAAACCTCTTAGAGGCACCAAAGGATGAGATTCTTGATATTATCCCTGAGCACTTTCAAGAAAGGTCTTCAGTTCTAATAGAACCAACACAGCCAATTAACTTAGGCACAGCTGAAGATCCTCAAATTGTTCACCTAGCACAATCTTTGTCAAATGAGGAGAAGACACAGTTTACTGAGTTCCTGAAAGAGAAAAAGATCAACTTTGCATGGTTATACATAAATATGCCTGGACTAGATCCCTAATTGATAATGCACCATTTATCTATAGCTCCCGAGATTAAACCTGTAAAACAAAAACTAAGAAAAATGTATCCTCATGTTGCATTACTAGTGAAAGCAGAGCTAGAGAAATTGTTAAAAGCTGGATTCATCTGAGTCATCGCTTACACAAGATGGATCTCCAATGTGGTCCCAGTGTCTAAATCTGATAAATATATTAGGATATGTACAGACTTTAGAGACTTAAACAAGGCATGTCCTAAGGATGACTTCCCACTACCTAATATTGATATGATCATAGACCTCACAACAGGCTACCAAATGTACTCACTAATGGATGGGTTCTCAGGCTATAATCAAATTAAAATTGCTACTGAAGATCAAGAGAAGACAACATTTACATGCGCATGGGGGACCTTGTGCTAGAACATTATGCCATTTGGGTTAAAGAATGCAGGTGCTACATATCAAAGAGCAATGACCACTATATTCCATGATATGATGCATAAAAACATGGAGGATTACTTAGATGACACCTTAGCTAAATCAAAAGAACAAAATACTCATATTGAAGACTTAAGGAAGATATTGGATTGTATGGAGCAATTTTAACTCTAGATTAATCCCAAGAAATGTGCCTTTGGTGTCCAATCAGGAAAGATCCTAGGATTTATTGTCTCAGCAAAATGAATTGAGGTAGACCCTGGCAAATTCAAGGCTATACTAGAGATGACTCCTCCATGCAACATTAGTCAAATGAGAACATTAACAGCGAGACTTCAATCAATCAGGAGGTTCATGTCACAACTTGCCGACATAGAACAACCCTTTACCAAATTGCTACATAAAGGGGTCACCTTCAAATGGGATGAACATTATGAAGCCAAATTAAGAGAATTAAAAGAGTACATGGATACTCCTCCTATTCTTATGGCACCCATTCATGGAAAGCCATTACTCCTATATATTTCAGCTACAACCACATCACTAGGAGTATTGCTGACACAAGAGGATGAAACTAAGAAAGAAAGAGCAATCTACTACATCAGTAGAACACAAGTCTCCTATGAACTTAATTACAACATTATTGAGAAAGTATGCTTAGTAGTTGTCTTTGCATCACAAAAATTGAGGCATTACATGGTATCACATACGGTAAGTTTCATTGCAAAGATAGATCCTTTGAAGTATCTCCTAAGCAAAACAGCATTAACAGGACGTCTGGCAAAGTGGGTCCTCATTCTGAGCAAATTTGACATTGAGTATGTGGATAGAAGAGCTATTAAAGGACAAGTCCTCATAGATCAATCAACTGATTCACCACTCCAAGATGACAAACCTTTAAGGATTGAGTTCCCTGATGAAACAATTATGCATCTCACTGAGTATCCATGGAAGATGTACTTTGATGGTTCTTTCACGCAACAAGGCTCTGGAGTAGGGGTTCTATTCATAACTCCTCAAGGCTACAAGATACCCAAGTCCTACAAATTGATGTTTCCATGCACAAATAACATTTCTGAATATGAGGCATTGGTAAATAGTCTTAAGCTTGCCATGGAATGGAAAATCATAGAGTTACATGTGTACGGTGACTCCCAACTCATTATAAATCAAGTCAATGGAGATTATCAAATGAAAGATGAGAATTTGATGCCCTACAAGCAACTGGTAGATGACCTAAAGAATTACTTTGTCTTCATCACATTCTAGCAGATACCCAGAAAAGAGAACAAAGTTGCAGATGCTATGGCTACACTGGCATCCATGTTACAACTGGAGGAACATGAATTCCTCTATGACTTCTTGGTGGAAGAATTATCCTATCCAGCCTTTGATATCCTTGAATACCAAGTAATTTGTACTTTGAATACCCCAGACCAATCTTGGTATGCTAAAATCATTTCTTACATAATTGACCAAACTATTCCCAATGATCTATCCAAAAATGAAAAGTGAGCCTTGATAAGGATAGCATCGCATTATGTCCTCATAACTAATAACTTATATAGACAAGGTCTCAATGGTACACTTCTTAGATGTTTAGAACATGAAGAGTCAGATCACACATTAAAAGAAGTCAACGAAGGTGTATGTGGATCCCACTCAAATGACTTTTCACTATCAAAGAAACTACTTAGAGTAGACTATTACTGGCCTACAATGGAAAAAGATGCCATTCAATTTTCCAAAGCATGTCATAAATGTCAAACACATGGAAATCTCATCCATGCTCCTGCCAGAGAACTTATACCTTTCATAACACATTGGTCATTTCAGCAATGGGCCTTTGACTTGGTTGGACAAATATATCCCAATTCTTTAAATGGACACAAGTTCATCATTACGACCACTCAGTATTTCATGAAGTGGGTCAAATCTGTGCTGCTAATCAAAGCCACTGGAAAATAGGTGGCTATGTTTATCTTGAACTACATTATCTGTAGATATGTGATACCCTCTTAAATTGTAATAGACAATGGGGGCCAATTTAAAAACCAAGACATTGATGACCTTTGCAAACAGTTCCACATCACTCGACATTGCTCCTCAATCTATTATCCTCGAGATAATGGATAGGCTGAGGCATCTAACAAGAATATTCTCAAGATCCTAAACAAAACTGTGAGTAATTATGGCAGAGACTGACAGTTACAACTAAATCTGACACTTTGGGCCTACAAAACAAGCATCAGAATACCAACTGGAGCCACGCCATTTTCCCTAGTCTATGGCGTTGAAGCAGTACTACCTATTGAGGTTGAAATCCCATCTTTGCAGATATCTTTACAAGGTCTTGTTACTGTTGAACAATACCGCATCGATAGGGTGAATACACTAGAATTACTTGATGAGCGTAGGCAACAGGCATTCAAACATCTAAAGGTTTACCAAGCACAAATTTCTAAAGGATACAATAAAAAGGTTAAACCATGACAATTTCAAGTGGGGGATCTCGTCCTAAAAGAGAATCCTAAGAACTAGCCTAATCAAGAGCAGTTTAGAAAGTTTGAACCTAACTGGCTGGGACCTCATGTCATCACTGCTACTTTTGGGAATGGAGCCTATCAATTAGCTACACCTGAGAGAGACGTCCTTCCAAATCCTATCAATACTCTACATTTGAAGCGGTTTTACGCTTGATGTCTGGCTAGCAGAGCTTGTATAGTGAAAAACTCAAAAAATACCAAAAACATCATAAAATTGATCCTGAAGAAATCCCAAAACAATGGAAAAAGTCCTGAAGAAAAGGTATCCTTGGTGAAAACCTAGCAAACAGGCGCCTTGATACTACAAAAATATTAAAAAAAAAAAGCAAAAAAAAATTGCAAAAGAGAAAAGTGCCTTGATGACAACCTGGTAAAACGGGCATCCCGGTAGCAAAAAGAATGAGAAAGTTTTGCCAAATGGTGAAAACCTGGCAATCGGGCGTTACTTGTATTCTATGCCCTATCTATCAATACATTGCTGATACTAGGCCTTCACAATTACACATGTGCCAAGAGTTGAATTTGTTTCCTTAGAAAAATCTTATCCTTGCTTGGGATTTGTCTACATTTCTATCTTAGGATCAAGTCATTTCACAATAGGGGCATCTTTGATAGCATGATAGGTTGCGTTTGCTAGGTCATCATAGGATGGTTTGTCTTGTGACACAATGCTTCTCGATGCTTGTACCAAATTGTCACTTTCACGAAACAAGTATGGCACAAACATTGCACTAACCTAAACGGTGTTCCTAAGACCTACATTAGATTGCAAACAGGAAGAAAGTTATACACAGACATGGGAGCCATATTGCTTACATTCCAAACTTTTTGATTTATGAATATCTACTGCACTTGAAAAATGAATCAATAGTATTTCTCAATACTACCTAAACACAGTTTGGTCTTGGTTTGTTTATGACTCTTTTATGTACCTGTGATGTTTTAACTGGGGGCATCTAAGAAGTTATAAGTTTTCTCTGATTGATTCTCAATTGATGGTTTTTATGTCTTCCGAGTTACTCCATGACATCTGCGCAAAGACAAGGAGTCACAAGGATAGGAGGCATAATGTTTTCTTAATTTTCAGCATATAGTAATTGTTCCAAAGGATCCAATAAATTTCACCTAACTTGGATGTTTATGGTAAGAGCTGCCAACATGAGTGGATAGCCGCATATATCTCGATCTTTGTTATGTGCAAACTACGGTGAGGTTGAAACAATTTCCTTGTCTATTTTCTAAAACTTGGATTCTCACTAAGGTATACGAAGCATAAATGTACCCAAGGATATGAATTTTCAAGGTCATTGTGGATCCAATATCTTACCTTACACAGATTCTGATATATTAAAAGGAAGGTGGTTAGCTTGTCATCCTAGCTTCTATGCCTTGATGCCTAAGTCTATTTCTGACATTTCATCCAATAAACATAGTATTCATACTTTCATAATATCAATGGGTATTAGTGATTGTTGTACTATCAAGTAGTATATGTTCCGACAAGAGCCCAATGATGATAAAAAAAGATATAATATCTACAAATTAGTGACAAGTCCTAAGAGTCTGCATATAGCTGCATTTAGAAATTGCATGATGCATTTTTGAAAGAAACAAAAGCATAAGGACTATCGGATCAAAAATGTGTGCTAAAATGTTGACACACTTCTATGAATCATTCCATCCAAGGTTGCTCAAGAATGAGGCCTCAAATATCGATCCATGGCTCTCTAGTCATGGAGTGCAAAGGTGTAAAATGGAGGCCCTCAGATTGACCTAGTTAGTGCCTATGCAAGTACACCATGAAACGAGAGATTCAAATGCATGAAAATGAGATTTACTCTATATGATTGCAATGCATGAAAGGAAATTAATCTAAATGATAACAATGCATGATTATTCTATGAAAAGAAATATAAATGCAAGTTTAATCTATGAAAATAAACATGAATCTAATTTATATGAGTAGCCATGGATGCAAGAAGAAGAAGACAAGAAGAGAGAAGTTGCAATATCCAAGCTCAAGTGCTCAAATCCTCCTCCAAAATTACTCTCCAAACCTGCAACATAACAATACCATGAAAACCTAATATGAAAATGAGAAGGAGAGGTCTCCTTTTAAAGGAAAGTGAACGGTTGAGATTAAGAGGCAAAAATCAAAGGCTATGATTAAGAGGCAAAAACCCACCACTTAGGAAGATGTGA
>MU218427.1:68961-89592 GCA_018584345.1 Thuja plicata | reverse complement strand
TTTAATTATAAAGTCCTAGCACTTTAATTAAATTAAATTCACCCCTTTTAGCTAAAATACATAAAAAGGAATTAAATAATATTTAATTATTAAATAAATACCCTCATTTCAATAATTGAATTTAATTATTCAAATAATTGAGAAAATATATTTATGAGGTCATATTCCATTTATTTAATTAAATATTCTCTCCAAAATCTTCTCTCTAGTTCAGAAATAGAAACTTTGAGTTAACTATGATTTAAAAGAGAAACAAATAAGTTAAACTCAAAAAGGCAATAGTTGATTGTTTCTCTCAAAAGAAACTTCCTATTCTCAACTGATTTTCAATAAGTTAATTGTTTCTCTCCAAGGAAACTTTCTATTCTGAATGGACTCTAGGTCTATAAAAGAACTCTCGTAGCTCTCATTCAAACTAGTCTTGTAATTTGTGATTTTCAAAATTGCTAGTTTTGTAATTGAATATATTATTATTAGATTTGTTGCTATAGCTTAATATCATTTAGATTAAACATGCATTGTTAACTTCATTTCAAGTAATATTAATTTGAATAGGTCATTGTTCATTTCTAGATAAGCTTGTATCTTTCTCATTCTTAGCTTAATATCTCATTCCTAGATTAATTTCATACTCATTTGGTAGATTAATCTAGCTTGCACATTCATTTCTAGAATAAGCTAAGCTCTCTAGATTAATCTTGCATTTACTTATTTACTTAAATCCTTCATTCTAGTAATGGTCTAGGTTGTTGGACTTTTGATTCTGAGAGCTTATTCAAAACCCTAGCTAGATAGGAGGCAACAGGTCGAATCATACATGCTTGCAAGATGGATAATTTCATATCCATTCTTGTATGTGAATGATGAACAATGATCATGTTGAAGTGTATTATTAAATAGGAAGGCCACATTTAGCTATCACATTTCTGGCGTCCACCATGGTGCAAAAAATCAATTTCTAGCCTCATTCTATATTTATTTTCATCAATCTATTTTCTGTCTATACGGCTCTGCATTGAAGTTTCGCGCGAAATTTCTCACATATCCACGTGAAGTTTTGCAATACTTCACACAATACTGAGTGTTTCTTCATGCTGCTTCTGACATATCTTCGCGCGGACGTTGACAACAGAAGGTTTAAAATTTGCAGATTTATCATTCTGTTTTCTGACCACTAATGATTTTTGTTTGTTGTTGACTGTGTCCTTTTATTTTTTTATTATTTTTGAAATAGCTTAACATGTGGTCTGCAAGAAGAAATGATGAAGATTCCTTTAATAACTATGCAAACTTTCTAACAGTTTGATTGCAGGACGCGTGTCAAAGAATGCTTGTCAAAGCACTTTTGGAAACTTCCTTAAACATTATGTTTTCTTTCATGCTTTCTTCACATAGTTTAAATAAGTCATTGTTAATAGTCTCTCGACCGTCTTGATAGAAGAATAGGGTAATAGGCTCTTCATTACATGGAAGTGATACCCATGAATGAATCTGAGACCTAGATGCTACTATGGGATTGACTCTTTGGGGAGAAAGGAAAGGTAACAAATCAATTAGCATGTCCATTAGTGAGGGGAGTATGCTCTTCTCTCTTTGAGAGAATCATAAACCTAGAAGCTCTTGGATTTTTTTGAAAGAGGAGTTAGCTCGGTGATAAACCTTTTTGGCTTGTTTGGGTAAGGCATAAAGGTAGAGGAGTATGCTCTTTTCCCCTTTGGGGAGAATCAAAAACTTAGACCCTCGAAACCAAACCAAGTATGAGTCTAACCTTTATTGGGTTTGCCGGAAGTTGAACCTCTGGGAATGACCCAAGTGGGTACACACCTTTCACCGGTGATTCCACCCCACTATAATAAAGTAGCTTTGTTGAGTGAAAGACTCTAAATCCATATTAATTTCTTCCTTGTGATTCTTGATGTCGAACATCTCGAGGAAGCCTTGTCTATTGTACTGAGCGACGCTGCTCCCAGCCTTGCTTGCCAAGGGTGTACACTTTCAGGTGTCAGTGTGGCTATATGTCTCAATCTATTTCAATCAATCTGATCAAACTTTCAAAAATCCTCATTTCTAGGGGTATCTCATCGCTTGGGGCATGTTCAGTTTTCGTACTTCATAGTCAAAACTGGGTATTCCGCAATATTGAATCACTAGAGGCATCTATTTTCCTTATATCTTGTCATCTATTAGGAATTGGGGCAATCTAACCTTGACTCATGAAAATCAAGCTTTGTTCTAGACATGATTCTAAAACTCGATCTAGCTGGTATCTGGGCAATCTAACCTAGATATCGGGGGACTAAGCTTCGTTATGGAGATAGCTCTCGAAATCTCACTATTAGGTATTGGGGCAACCTAACCCAAATTCCTGAGAGTTAATATTCATTCTGGAGATAGCTCTTGAAATCTCACTATTAGGTATTGGGGCAATCTAACCTGGATCCCTGAGAGTTAAGCTTCATTCTGGAGATAGCTCTCAAAATCTCACTATTAGGTATTGGGGCAATCTAACCTGGATTCCTGAGAGTTAAGCTTCGTTCTAGATATAGCTCTCAAAATATCACTATTAGGTATTGGGGAAATCTAACCCGGATTCCTGAGAGTTAAGCTTTGTTCTGAAGATGACCCTCAAAAACTTGATCTAACCAGTGTCTCGACAATCTAACCTAGACTTTGGAGAGTTAAGCTTTGTTCTCGAGATAGCTCTGAAATCTTTACATCGTCAATTCTTGAAATCAATTTCAAACTATTCTTCTATATTTCAGACATCAGACTATTATTTGAATCAATGCGCTGCTCGCACATCAATTCAAAGAGGGGCAAAAGGTAACACCCCAAAATTGGCATCATGCAACCCTAATGAATTTTGTTGCATTTATCATTTTTCTGAATCATCAAAGTCCTATTGTACTAGGAAATTCTGAGTTTCAACTGACTCTACTTGAACTAAGTGTCAAATGTAGAAAACCCTAAATCTGCATTAATCACATACTATATTTAATTCCTAAATATCAATTATAATTGGCTAAATAAACCCCATGATCAATTTTTTTAAATTATAAAGTCCTAGCACTTTAATTAAATTAAATTCACCCATTTTAGCTAAAATACATAAAAAAGGAATTAAATAATATTTAATTATTAAATAAATACCCTCATTTTAATAATTGAATTTAATTGAGAAAATAATTGAGAAAATAAATTTATGAGGTCATATTCTATTTATTTAAATAAATCTTCTCTCCAAAATCTTCTCTCTAGTTCAGAAATAGAAACTTTGAGTTAATTGTGATTTAAAAGAGAAACAAATCAGTTAAACTCAAAAAAGGCAATAGTTGACTATTTCTCTCAAAAGAAACTTCCTATTCTCAACTGATTTTCAATAAGTTAATTGTTTCTCTCTAAGGAAACTTTCTATTCTGAACGGACTCCAGGTCTATAAAAGAACTCTCTCAGTTCTCATTCAAACTAGTCTTGGAATTTGTAGTCTTGTAATTTGTGATATTCAAAATTGCTAGTTTTCTAATTGAATACATTTTTATTATATTTGTTTCTATAGCTTAATATCATTTAGATTAAACATGCATAGTTAAATTCATTTCAAGTAATCTTAATTTGAATAGATCATTGTTCATTTCTAGATTAGCTTGTATCTTTCTCATTCTTAGCTTAATATCTCATTCCTATATTAATTTCATACCCATTTGGTAGATTAATCTAGCTTGCACATTCATTTCTATAATAAACTAAGCTCTCTAGATTAATCTTGCATTTACTTATTTACTTAAATCCTCCATTCTAGTGATGGTCTAGGTTGTTGGACTCTCGATTTTGAGAGCTTATTCAAAACCCCATCTAGATAGGAGGCAACAGGTCAAATCATACAAGCATGCAAGATGGATAATATCATATTCACTGTTGTATGTGACTGATGAACAATGACCATGTTGAAGTGTATGGTTAAATAAGAAGGCCACATTTAGCTATCACATTTTTGGTGCCCACCGTGGGGCAAAAAATCAATTTCTGGCCTCATTCTATATTTCTTTTCATCAATCTATTTTCTATCCGTACGACTCTGCAGTGAAGTTTTGCGTGAAATTTCTTACATATCCACGTGAATTTTTGCAATACTTTGTGCAATATTGAGTGTTTCTTTGTGCCGCTTCTGGCATATCTTCACATGGACTTTGACAGCAGAAGGTTTAAAATTTGCAGATTTATCATTCTATTTTCTAACCACTAATGATTTATGTTTGTTGTTGACTGTGTCTTTATATATATATTTTTAAATTTCTAAAACAAATTAACATGTGGTCTGCAGGACGAAATGATGAAGATTCCTTTAATAACTATGTAAACTTGCTAACGGTTTGATTGCATGACGCGTGTTAGAGAACGCTTGTCAAAGCACTTTTGGAAACTTACTTAAACATTATGTTTTCTTTCATGCTTTCTTCACATAGTTTAAATAGGGCCTTTTTAATAATCTCTCGAGCATCTTGATAACAGAATAGGGTAATAAGATCTTCATTACATGAAAGTGATTCCCATGAATGAATCCGAGACCTAGACGTTGCTATGGGATTGACTCTTTGGGGAGCAAGGAAAGGTAACGAATCAATTAGCATGTCCATTAGTGAGGGAAGTATACTCTTCTCTCTTTGAGAGAATAAGAAACCTAGAAGCTCTTGGTAATTGTTGAAAGAGGAGTTATCTCAGTGATAAACCTGTTTGGCATGTTTGGGTAAGGCGTAAAGGTAGAGGAATATGCTCTTTTCCACTTTGGGGAGAATCAGAAACTTAGACCCTCGAAACCAAACTAAGTGTGAGTCTAACCTTTAGCGGGCCTGCCAAAAGTTGAACCTCTAGGAATGACCCAAGTGGGTACACACCTTTCGCCGGTGATGCCACCCCACTATAATAAAGTAGCTTGGTTGAGCGAAAGACTCCAAAGTCATATTAATTTCTTCCTTGTGATTCTTGATGTTGAACATCTCGAGGAAGCCATGTTTATTGTACTAAGTGGTGTCGCTCACAGCCTTGCTTGCCAAGGGTGTACACTTTCAGGTGTCAGTGTGGCTATATGTCTCAACCTTTCTTGTGAGGCCACCAAAGGTTAATATGAACATAAGCCTATTAAACACTTTGTAGCTAGATGCTTACCCGGTTCACCTCCGAAAGGAGACATAATCTTTGTGCAGGGAGAGGGAAAATTCTCTCCCATAGATTCTCACCATAGGCATACACTTGAACGTTTGAAGGTGGTATATGACACTAGCCCCTACTTCAAGTGTAACCTTTGAACATATACTATTGAGTCCTTGGAAACACCAAAAACACGGGCACCCTCTCGGGGGTGAAATTATTGTGTGAGATGAACGTATGCGCATAAGTTGTGGGGAAACAATTTTGTCTTCTCTACCCATTTTCTTTCTAGGGATAAGTGTGTATCTTTTTGAGTCTTCAATATCTACAATGTTAAAACTATTCAAAGACTCCTTCATTCTTCCAAGTTTCTTTGTCCTTGGTTGAATTGTTTACGACTACAGCTTGTGTCACGACTATCTATGCTTGTCAATAACTAGTTTTATAATATTCAAACAAACAAACTATCAATCTGAAACTGCATACTTTGTCATAGAATAGTCTTTACTGTGTCTCAAAATCTATCTGTTGTCTCAAAAAATGTTCCAACTGTCTATTTCTGGACAATTTCGCTTGGCTTTCTTCAAATTTTCGTGTGAGAAAACACTTCTTCGCGTTTGTCCATGAGAAACTTCGTGCAAGGCTCTGAGAACCTTTGCACGCATTTGTGATATTGGCCAATCTATTCTATCACCAGTTGGTCTTTCTCCACACCAAGTTGAAAACCTTCGTGCGGGCCTGTGGGAATCTGCATGCGAGAATACACTTCTTCACGCGAAACTATCCCAAAATTGCCAAAATAGCAAGCTGTTTACTGTCTGTTCTGGGTCACTTTGCTCAATCTGGTTTTCATTTGAGGTCTTCCTACCTGTTTCCAGTCTATACATAGTCTGTTATTGGATGTCTCAGGTTGAGAATTATTTGATTCTCTCTTAAACTTGTCTCGTTCTTATCTATTTACTTGTTCTACTGTGTTGTCATACCTTGCGACATGATAGTTAACTCTTAGTTGTTCTAGCCTTATCTCTGAATACTCATGTCGGGTATACTTCACCTTTTGGCACTCTTGTGCATTTATCTCGAGATTGTTCCAAGCATTTTCCTAGTTCACTCCCCTTGTATAATATTTGTCTATGACTATTGCAAATCGAAGTAACAACGCATTCCTCCCATGTGTCACTAGACGAAGTAGACCTCGAAACTGAGGAAGAGGTCATTCCAAGATTATCACACTGTCAGAGTACAGTAGAGGATCTTCATGCTCCTCTTCATTGGCTACCTCTAGAAAAGGATCATCTCTATCTTCCTCCCTTGTTGTTCTACCTTAGGTCCAACGTTCATTCTGAGTAGACTTCAGTAGGGTTTAAAACCCATTGTTTAAAGAACATCAAAATTCTGAAGAGTTGTTTCCTGAACTTGACAATATTGAAACAATAAGAGTTCCCATAGGTACAACACCTCAGGATACTCGACTTCCTCATATTTATTCTGTGCATACTGAACACTTACATACTAGAAAGATGGCAGACCAACATCAATCAGGTGAGTATAGCAGAGATGATGATCACTCTAAAACCAAGGGTAAGTTCCATTATCAAGACTCCCCTAATGATGAGGAGACAGAAATAACCCAGGAAGACATCACAGAGGCTCGTGCCAATAAAAACTTCTGCAAGATGGTGGAGATTCTTTTGAAGGAGGAGAAATAGAAATATCTTCTTGAACTAGCCAATCAAGGGGCCAAGTTGCCCTCAAACAACAATGTAGAGACTCATGTCCCACAAGAGGAAGAAACTGAAAACTCCAGGTTACAAAAACAAGTTCAAAGTATGCAAGAACAACTTCTTCAACTCATGAAGGATAAAGACAAACCTGCCACAAAGTTCACACTGGAAATCATTTGTCCATTCCCATTCGATAAGAGTTTGTGCATGCCTCCTTTTCCTAAAGGAGTTGAACTTCCCAAGTACGACAAATACTTGGGTACCGCTGATCCTTAGGATCATCTGAGAGAGTTTGGTTCTCTCTCTATGGAGTTTATACATGATCAAACTTACCTCATGCATCTCTTCCTGCGTAGTTTGGGAGGGTTGGCCATGGAGTGGTTCTCTAGGCTCCCGACTAGCATCAAGACCTTTGACGAGATTGCCAACTTGTTCTTGCAACATTATTCACACAACATCCAACATCCGGTTAATATATGTGATCTTTGAAACTTGAAGCAAAACCATGGGGAACCTTTCTTAACATTTCTCCAAAGATTGAGACAACTTTATACAAAGTATTCTCACAAAATACCCGAGTCTAAAAAGCTTAACATCTTTTTAGACAATCTCCTTCCCAATTTTGAGTATCAAGTACAGCTACAAGGTCCTTTGACCTTCGATGATATGATCAAACAAGCTGTGAGAATCAAAACATTCAAGATCAAGAAAGGAGAACTAACCCTACACAAGGATAATAAACAAGGGTCATCCTCCTCTGGTAGAGACAAATCCAAAATTTTCAACAAGAACCAGAATGTTGTGAATGATGGAGTTGTCGACAATGTGACTCCCAAGCATCCAAAGGCTGCTTTCAATCTTACTACCACTATGCAGACAACCAAAGCCACTGACCAAGTTGTGGCACAATCTAAACTGTCTTTGAACTCTTCTTGATCGAAACCTTGGGCTCCTCGACCAGAGCATGATTTCACTCCTCTAGGATACCCCTTGACATGGTTTAGAAGACTCTCTTAGACAACCAATTACTCGCTCCTTCAGATAATTCATATCCTTTCGATCCACAACCACGACCATCTTGGTGGAATGAATCTGTGTACTGTGATTACCATCAGAACAAGGGTCACAAAACAACTACCTGCATTCAACTGCGACATAAGGTCCAAGACCTTATCGATAGTGAGATTATTGTTGTGGGAGGTCACAATAAGAACTCAGATCACTAGGCCTTCAAAGAACCCTTTCCTCCTCATGGGAAGGGTGAATCCTCTAAAGGCAAAAACACTAAGGCCAAGGTCAACTATACATACACTAATAATGATAACGTCATTAATATGGTTGAACAGGTAGATGAAGAATAATGCAATGTCGCTACCATCAAGGGAAGAGACGATGCTCCTAAGCATAAAAATCCCATCATACTGCAAGGGTCTACGCCCCAACCCTCTAAACCAGAACAATCTTAGGTTCATGCAAATGCTGTTACTCAGTCTCATGCAAAGATCGTTCTCGAAGGCCCTGATCCTTCTACATCTGCACCCGTATAACCTATAGATAAAGCTGATGTTGGCACTACCAACAAGAACTCGAAATTGGTCCCCTTGTCTAATGCTGCTAACTACAGCATACTTGACCAATTACAATGAACCAACGCTCAGATCACCATATTCGAGATGCTTAAAATCTCCCCTGCTCACAGGGAGATCCTTGACAAAGCCCTCACTGAGGCAAATGTTCCAAAAGATCTAGACCTAGAATGGTTTCAATCCATGGTGGGTCACTTGAACTTGCCACACTATTTAGCCTTCTCACAAGAAGATGACAACTCTTTGAGCCATCCACACAATCTCCCCTAGCATATCAAAGTCTTGATCCATAAACATCAGGTCCGATGAGTCTTGATAGATGGAGGCGCAGGGTTGAACATCTGCACATATAGGTTAATCAAAAAAGTAGGCCTTTTAGAGAATGTCATCGATCCTAAAAAGAAGATTTATATCAAGGCATATGATGAACAAGAGATATCTTCTAAAGGTCTTGTCACTTTACCAATCTGAGTGGGTCCTATTGAGAGGAATGTTACCTTCCAAGTTCTGGATCTCCCTCTAGCCTACAATATCCTATTGGGAAGACCCTGGATCCATGAGATGCAGGCAGTTCCATCAATGCACCATCAGTGTATCAAATTCTCATTCAATGGTGTAGAGATCACTATTCCTATAGACACCAGCTATGCATGTAACGCATTAAGACAAGCAACATACACTCTAGTCCCGCATAACAATGAGGTGTCCAACTTCAAATCAGCCACAAACTTGCTGAAGAAAATGGAAAAGAAACTCGAGATAAAGGAAACTAGTATGGGTGGCTACATAGTGGAACCCGTACTATCAATCACATCTCTTCCCACACCACCTCGGTCCTATGGGAGATCTTCAAACAAGATGAAACTGACAACACCCAAGTAACCTATGATGACAACTTTGTTAAAGCCGACATACCATTAGAGGATGAACGAGCCATTCTAGATTAGCTATATAAAGAACCTATAAATGACGAGGTTGAACAACATGCAATATCCCCGGAAACATTTTGAGTGGGGTATGATCTAGATCCTAAAATGGGTTATTTAGGTAAAGGACCCATTAGCTGTAATCATAATGGACTCAAAGAACCAATCTGTGTTAAATTCAGACAACCTAGAGACATGACTGGTCTAGGATTCTTATCCAGAAAAGAACAAAGAGAAAAGAATCATCTAGATAAAGGTAAAGGACATCAAGTCTATCTAGATAAAGCAAAACATCACACAACAGAACAAAACACTGACACACCTACTTGCAACTGGGATGATTCTGATGATTTTGATGAGGAGGATGTGTACCCTTCTTCCATTCCTCCCAATATCCTAGCTCTTCTCTTTGACGAAGAAACACCTCAGGTCAATGCTACTAAAGGGATTGTCACCAATAACTTTTGATCAGTCAGAAATTACTACATCTGAACAAGATCTGGATACAATAGAAAGGAGTCTAACCATAGCCGAGTTTTTAGACAGAACACATCCAAATTGGGGGCAAAAAGTAGATTTCACTCATGTTCTTGATATGAAAACAAATGATGAAATAGACTCCCATGAATATGAGTTTAATAGTCTTTTAGAAGGCACTTTAGACAAAGAGGTGGATATAGTTCAGCGATATGTACCCACGCTTAAAGCAGGTGAAGGCTTAGAAGTTAGGTCTGATGAATCAGGATCTCCTATATCTGACATGGGTTTCGATGATGTCATTAGGGATCTTTCTGATTTGAACATGTCTATACAAGGTTCAGGTCAAGGACTCTACTTAACAGTTGCCATCTATGATGAACATACTATGAATGCCCTCGAACCCATCGAACCATTACCACTATAGCATCCTGAACTCATTGATTGGTCCTTACAGGGATAACCCGTTGAAATGCCTACATTTCCCAATGACTATGCTTTAGCCTACTATCTTAACATTGTTGAACATGTTACTTCTTCCACCAGTGAACCTAGTGTTAGCATGACTGAAGCAAACATCAAGTATCTTAGTTATAAACTAAAAATGAGAAAAATAAAAGGGTCTGAAGGCGAAAACCACATTGTGGCGGTTTCATAACCCAAAATAGTAAAAAGAAAAGACGCATCCAAAGGAAAAAAACCTCTATGAGGTGCTTGAGGATGGGATGCTTGATGTCTTTCCTAGTCATTTATAGGAAGGATCACCAGTGCTCATAGAGACAACTCAACCAGTGAATATTGGTACAAAGAAACACCCACACACCATTCATGTGGCTAAATATTTGTCTGCAGAAGAGCTGAAGGAATTCACAGACTTCTTTGAAGAGAAGAAGATAAACTTTGCATGGACATACTCTGATATGCCCAGGTTAGATCTAGATCTTATCATGCATCATCTCTAAATAGCTCCTAGAGTAAAACTAGTAAAACAAAAACTCAGAAAAATGCACCCTCATGTTGCATTACTTATCAAGGCTGGATTGGAAAAATTACTCAAAGTTGGATTCATCCGAGCTTTTGATTATGCAGAATGGATTTCCAACATCATACCAGTATCAAAGCCAGACAAATCCATTAGAGTCTACATTGATTTTAGAGATATAAACAAAGCTTGCCCAAAGGATGACTTTCCTTTGCTTAACATTGACATGATTGTGGACATGATGGCTGGGTGTGAAATGTATTCTCTCATGAGTGGTTTCTCTGGGCATAACCAAATCAAGATTGCGCCAAAGGATCAAGAAAAGACTGCCTTCACATGTGCTTGGGGAACATTCTGCTGGAATGTCATGCCTTTTGGTTTGAAAAATATAGGAGCTACCTATCAAAGGGTAGTAACAACTATCTTCCACGATATGATCCACAAACCCATAGAGGACTATGTGGATGATACCCATGCTAAATCAAGGAAATGATTTATGCACCTACAAGACAAAGACCCAATCATTGATAGAATGGAAAAGTTCAAGTTAAGGTTGAACCCCAAGAAATGTGCATTTGGTGTTACATCTAGCAAACTATTGGGATACATTATCTCAGCTAAAGGTATAGAGGTCGATCCTGAAAAGGTACAAGCAATACTAGAAATGCCATCTAAGAATATCAGTCAAATGAGAACACTCCAAGGGAGAATCTAGTCCATCAGAAGGTTCATCTCACAGTTGGCTGATAGAGCACAACCATTTACCAAGACTTTGCCTAAAGGCATTACTTATCAATGGAGCGAAGACTATGAAAAAAATTTCACTCAAATAAAAATGCACTTGGTGAACCTTCTAGTACTCATGCCACCACAACTAGACAAACTGTTAATTATGTACATTTGAACTACCTCAACATCATTGGGGGCATTGCTAGTGCAAGAAGATGGAAATAAGAAAGAACATGCTATCTACTATATCAGTAGAACATTGGTATCCTATGAGATGAACTACTCTATGATCGAGAAAGCATGCCTGTCAGTGGTCTTTGCATCTCAGAAACTGACACTATATGTTGGCTCACTCAGTCAAACTGGTCGCTAAAATTGACCCTTTAAAGTATCTCCTAAGTAAATCTACCCTCACTGGCCGATTAGCTAAATGGGTTATGCTTCTTAGTGAATTTGACATAGATTATGTTGAGCGTAAAGCAATCAAAGGGCAAGAAATTGCTGATCAACTGGTTGATGCTCCACTACAAGACAATGAACTAATCAATGTTGAATTCCCAGATGGATCTATTCTACACATCACTCACCTATCCTGGAAAATGTTCTTTGATGGATCCTTCACACAACAAGGTTTGAGTACAGGAGTTTTATTTCTGACTCCTCAAAACTATTCCATTCCAAAGGCGTACAAACTTTTGTGTGTTCCCTTGCACAAACAACATAAATGAATATGAAGCACTGGTAAATTTAATCAAACTAGCTCTTGAATGGAATGTTTCTGAGTTACATGTCCATTGTGACTCTCAACTTGTAATCAACCAAATCAATGATGTATACCAGACTAAGGATGACAAACTCATGCCTTATAAACGAATGGTTGATGACTTTAAGAAATATTTCACTTTCATCAAGTTTCAACAAGTACCAAGGACACTGAATAGAGCAACCGATGCCATGGCTACATTAGCATCCTCACAATAACAAGAGGAAGCTTTCTACTATGAGTTCTTGGTGGAAGAAATATATTTCCCATCCTACAACTCTCTTGACTCCCAAATGGTGTGTTCAATCATTGAACATGAATCCTCCTGTTATCACCATTTCTACTCTTAGCTGCGCCATCAGGTCATTCCTGATGGAATAACTAGAAATGAAAACATGACACCTCATCCGTAATACCTCACGGTATGTTCTCATGGCCAACGATTTGTATAGACGAGGATTAGATGGTAATTTTCTTAGGTGTCTAGAAAAAGAATATTCCAGACATGCGTTGTCTGAAGTCCACGAAGGAATTTGTGGTTCTCATTCTAACAGTCTGAACCTGGCCTGAAAGCTTCTTAGAGAAGGGTAATATTGTCCAGATATGGAGAAAGAAGCTATGAGTTATGTGAAAGCTTGTAAGAAATGTCAGTTGCATGGCAATCTTATCCACGCTCCAGCAGGGGAACTCATTCCCTTTGTTACACATTGGCCCTTTCAACAGTGGGCGTTTGATCTAATCGAGAAGATTCACCCCTCATCTTCTAATGGACACAAGTTCATTATCACAGCTACGGAGTATTTCACCAAGTGGGTTGAGGCAGTATCACTCATTAAAGTGATAGGACAACAAGTCTTGTTGTTCATTCTGAACTACATCATTTGTCTCAATGGCATAGCTTCCTCCATCGTCACTAGTAGTGGAGGACAATTTAAGAACAACATCATGGATGAGTTGTGTTCAAAGTTCATAATCAAACAACACTGCTCTTTCATCTATTACCCACAAGGTAATGGACAGGCTAAGGCCTCAAATAAAAATTTGCTAAAAATCTTGCACTGTACGGTTAACAAGTATGGAAGGGATTGGCACCTGCAGATCAATCCTGCATTATGGGCTTATAGAACAAACATCAGAACACCTATAGGGGCAACCCCATTTGCACTAATATATCGAGCAGAAGCAATCTTACCCCTAAAGGTAGAAATCTCATCTCTTAGGGTCTCTTTGCACAGGCTTACACCAAATGAAGAATACAAAGTTTTGAAACTCCAAGAATTAGAACTACTGGATGAACGTCGGAAAGTGGAGTTCGATCACCTTAGAGCATATCATAAAAGAATTTCTAAGAGATACAACAATAAATTTTGACCAAGGGACTTCCAAGTGGGTGACCTCATTCTGAGGGAGAACTCTAAGAATCAACAACATCGGGTCCAAAAGGGGAAGTTTGAACCAAATTGGCTTGGTTCGTATGTTGTCACTGCAATATTTGGGTCCAACACCTATCAACTCTCCACCAATGAAGGAGAGCAACTCAAGGAGATGATCAACGCCCTTCATCTAAAAAGATTCTACAGCTGAGACATCTTCAGAATGCTCATGTACATAGTAAAGTCCTAAAAAAATACTAAAAATTACAAAATGTCCTGGAAAAAAATTATAAAAAAAAAAAAAAAAGGAATTGTCCTACCTGGTGGATAGAGTTTATCATTCACAAATTCTTCTAGTCTTACAAGAAAAGACAGTAATGGGAATAGTTGTTTTCTTCTTTTCCCCCAAAATCCATCCAGATAAGTTTTTGTATACCTCATCATGAGGGCACGTGGCTTATGTTGGCTCTCATTTAATGAGATTTCCCATGGTTATGCAATTATATCCACTTATTCAAGAGATCTACTCTATACCAGAAAATACCAAAAAAAAAAAATACAAAAATACAAAAAAATTGAGAAAAAGAAAAAAGTGTCATTGATGAAAACATGACAAACATGCGTCATGGTAGTAAAATATCGTTGTTCATTCTGAACTACATAAATATATCTTCCTGCAAGTCGATAACATCTCTGATACGCCTAGTGGTAAGTTTTCCATTTTCATTCTTGACCCAATAATTGACCATAATATTTCTCTTATGACTCTATGGTTGGTTGGCAAATTTATGGGTCTCAGACCCAAGATTGGTGTAGTTAGGGATTTTCCAAGAATAAATGGCAGTTGAAAGGCCAGATAATTATTGTTGCGATGCCGAAAGGCTATTTTTTCTTTTGGTTTTTCATGTGAAGATTTATCTAATGTTTTATGTGGTGGGTTGTGGGTTCTAGGGAAGTCAACTTTTGCATTGCAAAGATGGACTCCCAATCTATATTTAAACAATATTATCTTGGCTTAGGATCCAATTTGGGTTAGACTTTCAGGTTTGCCTCTAGAATACTGGTATGAGGATGTTTTCAGGGGTATAGTGAGTTCATTTGGGGAACTTTTATCTGTTGATCCAGTGACTAATGCAGAGACTAGACTCATCTATACTAGAATATGTGTAGTTGTTGGTCAGTTTATTGATCTTCCCTTATCAGTTGAGATTGTTTCCAAGTTGGGGAAATGAGATCAGTCAGTGAAGTTTGAGACTATGTCATTTCTTTTTTTTTCTATTCAAGAAATAAGGGCATTAGGAAAAAAGTTCCCTCAATGGGTGAACAAGGATAAAGCCCCAAAAAAGATTGATCAGAAGAAAGTATGGAAAGAGAAAAATGTTAATGAAAATCAAGAGAAAGTTGGGGAGGGTGCAGAGAAGGAGAATGTGGTGTAGAGATAATTTGTGAAGCTGAAATCCCCAAACCCAAAGGTGATCTTAGAAAGGAATGGTGTGGAAGAAAAGGTTTCCTCTAGGCTAAAAGCACCCATCATGTTCTACAACCTCCCAAAAAGAATATACGAGATGGAGTGGATGGACCTTCACTAGAGACTTGTCTAATGAAACCTCTCAAGGAAGGATAAATTCTTGAGAGTGTTGGATCCTCATATAATGTTGAAACAAATGAAGTTTGCCTTGGTGGAAGATTCATAACAAGATGATAAGTTTCTTCCATCTACATTGATGTTAGAGGATTCTCAACCATGCAATGGAATGGGTGATTGTTCTTCCATGCTTTCTTCCACTCAAAGGTTGTTGGAATTTGTGAAATCAAAATTTATAGATGATTCTCTTGATAAGTTAGGTCTCAACTGGGGAGATGATCTTAAGGATGGAAAAGAAAACTAGAAGAAGATTGAAAGTGGAATGGAGGGAGAAGAATCCTAGTTGAAAGTGGAAAATAAGAAAGGGGAGAGCTAGCTGATGGTGTCCACCTCCCAATGTGGGGTCTCTACGAGAAATAGATTGAAGGTAGATGTTGGAACTCACAAGACTATAATGGGAAAAAGTAAGCTAAGTGGCACAAAGGGTAGGAGTGAAGACATAATATTGTGGATTTAATTTAAAAGACCATCCTAGAGATATGTTCCCTAAGCAAAAAATGAAGATAATGTGATGAAACATAATGGGGCTAAATGGTACCCACAAACATGATATTCTCTGGAATATTGTAAGGGACTAAAAACTCGATATTATGTTGATCTAGGAAACTAAAATGTCAAAGGAAAAGGTTGAAAATATTAATATTTTTAAAAATTATGGTGTAGTTGGTATAATTCAGAAGGTGCCTCTAGAGGTACTATTTTTTTTTGGAATTTAAACCATATTAAAGGTGAGCCTCTGATAGCTGAGGAGAAAATTGTGACAATGATATTTCACCATATTATAGATCGCTTCACTTGGGTCCTCTTTAACATTCATGCTCCTAATACTAAGGGAGCGAGAGGTAGATTTTGGAACAAGCTGGTGTCTTGTAGACAAAATTTATTGGATGATAGTTGGCTAATAATGAGTGATTTTAACACTCCTCTAAAGGACAGTGAGAAATTTGGGGGATTCCAGATTCAGGTGGATAGTAGGCTAGACCTTATAGAATTCATCAATCATCAAGCATTGTTGGATATGGATCTCCAAGGTGCCAGTTACACTTGGACCAACAGAAGGACTGAAAGTGAGCTGATTCAAGTTTGTCTGGATCATGCCCTCATCTCGAATGACTGGATGGTAAAGTACTTCTTCTCTCTCACTACCCTTACCATAATTGGCTCAAATCATTTTCCCATCTCTTTTGTGGCTGATGTTATTAAAGACAAGCATAAATTTCCTTTTAAGTTTTAAAAAATGTGGCTCTCACACCCAAATTTGAAGGATAGTATCAAGAATTGGTGGAGTATAACAGTTGACGGTTCTTCCATGTTTAAGAATACTAAGAAATTAAGATTTATAAAAGATAATGTCAAAAGGTGGAACAAAGAAGTTTTTGGGGATATTTTTTCCTCCAAGGCCACAATACAGATGGAACACAAAGAGATCTAGGACAAAATTCAAGTTGAGGGGTACACAAATATCTCTTTGGCTTTGGAAAATAATATCCTTGTCAAATATCATTACCTCATAGCTAAGGAAGAGGTATTTTGGAAGGAGATAGCTCATGTGCTTTTTCTTGTTGTTGTAGGTTAAAATACTAAATTCCTCTACATGACTGATCTCAAGTGCAAGACTACTAATAGGATATCATAAATCACTACTGAAAAGGTGAGATTCAAGAAAGATAAGGATATTTAGGGAGAGGTTGTTGCCACTTCTCCTCTCTTCTTTCAGCAAAAGCCAACTTGAATGAGGATGATCAAAACATTTTATTATTAACGATCTCTTCCATCTTGGGGAGGAGCATAACAAATTTCTCTTAGTTATCCCTTCGAAGGAAGAGATTAATAATGTGTTCCTTTCATTTGAAGGCAATAAAGCCCCTGACCCAGATGAATTTCCTATGTTCTTTTTTCAAAAAATTTGACATATTATTGAAAAGGGTGTAGTAAATACAGTGAAGGAATTCTTTGGAGATAGAAATATTCTACATACAATTTTTTTTGTGAATGAAATCTAAGTTTTCTCTATGTCCATGGATAAGAATATGGTTTTTAGGGATTCTACTCAAACACCTGACATTACAAGATAACATAATCATTTCAAAGGGTTAAAGATATGAGTGTTCATTGTTCTAATAACACCAATTCCATCAATGACTCCCAATCAACTTAACCTTATCTTGATCCCTTTTCTTCCAAAAATTTTAACGCTTATGAGGACCTCCTTTCTTAATTATTTATTGCTAGATACAAAAAGAGTGTGGATTTATCTTTCATCAATCTTATTTTGACCCTTTATCAATTAGAGTATGTGATAATTCCCTAACTTTATCTGTGTCCTTTTACATCAAAATAAAGGCCAAAAATTCTTCTAAATAGCATGTGTCTCTAAAGCTTCCACAAATTCAATATCCTCCTCAGAGTGACCATAAATAGAATCATCACCAACCAATAAAAGGGGCATACAATTCAGGAGGAATAACCGAATCATAGGGTATTAAATTGTTACCTAACTTTGGCTCACACACTTCTTAGTTGGACTGAGAAAAA
Organism: Thuja plicata; assembly: GCA_018584345.1. NCBI lineage: Eukaryota > Viridiplantae > Streptophyta > Pinopsida > Cupressales > Cupressaceae > Thuja > Thuja plicata. The sequence goes on along the minus strand of MU218427.1, from coordinate 71,707 downwards.
TATTGATCTATTGCATCCAGGACCTCAAATGTTTCTAAGATATCAAATATGTTACTTGAGATCCCCTTAGAAAAAAAACCATTTTTTGAAAAACATTCATTCTTCCTATGTTGTGAGAGTGTATGGGAATAAAATTTTGAATTAGGATATTTAGTAGTGTAACTTGGGCCTTTCATTTTTATATCCATTCACTTCAATCTTAGAACCACCTTTTTTGAGGAGGAGTCTTAGACACACATATTAGGTGATTTCTCTGGAGATGCTCATAATCTTGGAAAATATGAAATCTTAATGCAAGGGCTTCATAATCTACCTATTTGATCTAGTTCATATTGCCTAATTGAATTTATAAATAATTAGATAACATATTGTTAAGTTCAATTTCTATATGATAGTTATTTTAAAAAAAAATATCTTTTCCTTGTAGTAATATTTATTTGAAGAGTTTGTTGAGAAGGGCCCACAATTTTGCCAAGAACGATTGCTATGTAATGAAGAATATGAGGTCCTAAAATTCTATGGGTAGTCTAAAAAAACAAATCCAAATATGAATTTGAGAGGGAATATTCCTCCATAAAATTAAATCCAATATGTCATGAATTAATAAACAAGTATGTTTGATTATGAGAATATGACACTCCTTCAAAAGCCTTATGCCTATTTTTCATTCTATTAAAGATAACAAAGAAAAATATGCTAGCAACCAAGACAACCTCCAAACTGCCTTTAGCCTGTCATGCAATGTGATCCCAATTTCTAAGACAAGAAAAGTAGCATAAAAACTAATGAATTTAGAAATCAATGCTTGTTTGGCTAATTAAAGCGCACCCTCAACAATAATTTTTGGGTTGATAATCATAATGGGTCTCTCAACACTCTTTTTCAAACATCATATGATTTGGTTCTTGAAAGGAAGCTAATGGTTCTACATGCAAAATCTAATAGGGGAAGTAAATGCAAAAAGTAAAAACCCTTAAATCAACTATAGATAAGATGCATAAAGAAAATATAAGTTTGAAACACATAAACATAAAAGCTTTAACACCATATTTACGTGGGAAAACCATTATAAGAAAAATACTCTCTCCAAAATACACATCTCAATTATATTATTAGAAACACCAATTACAATGCAACCAACTGAGTGTATTTTCTTTAAAGACTGGTTACAACAACCAAGATTTTTGGAGAAATTCTAGTAACATAACTACGTCTCATAAAATAATCAAAGTGCCTCTCTTAAATACAACTAAGGCAACAACATATTTATAGAGCTCATATATGAAAGGTAGGTGTCCACGATTTCTAAAACCATTTCTCATGCCTAAGTAAACAAGTAGTGCCCAAAACAACAACTTCCCATATCATCAAAAAGTTGCAAATATAACTTTTAAAACCACGAGCACTCATCCTTCCATAATGGTAAATTTCCATATATAGCTACACCCACTACATAAACTTGCCAAATCTATAATTAGGTATCCACTACGTATATAGTTACTTGTTAAAAACAACTCACCATAAACATATATTGCCAAACATTAACTCCCCTTCACTTACAAGTCTCAACAATGATTTTCATATCTCGCCAAAAGTTAACTCAACAACTAAGGACACATGTCAAAAAAGAGCACCTTTGAGAGGTTTTTACGAAGTCATCTCTCCAAATGAGCATCCAAGTGACAAGTGGCTCAATTTCATGCTCCACACATCGGATGTAGGAAGCCAACTCATAATTGGGTCCTACAAAAAGACATAGCAACTTGAAACTTAACTATTAAGATATAGTGAAGAAAATATGAAACATGGGATTAAATAAATCGATTAAACAATGTTAGGGCTCTCAAAGGTCGTGAAATATTAATCAAAAAATTATTATCCATCCTTTTATCAATTTTTGCCTCATGTTTAGCTTGCATGAGAAAATTGATTACATTCATGTGCTTGCAGGTTGAGCTCTCATCCATTAAAACAACATCTTTAAATAAAAAAGATAGGGTTCCACTTGGATCCCCTCCAAATCCATACTTGAGAAACAATCATAATTAATCAAATATTGAGCCACTAAAAGAAAACACAAAAGGAAAATCATTGCACACACATACAAGACATAGATAACATATATAAAAATCCAAGAAAAAAGAGGAGAGAATTCTCAACACTTTCAAGAAAAAAGTAGGAACTTCAAGCAACTTCCAATCCCCAAGGAATTTAAGGAAAAATGCACAAACAAACTGACTCACAATCACAAAACATCTTCAAAAGGAACCCTGCATTGGAGGAAAAAAGTCCAAACCTTGATCAAGCACTTTGAAGATCAACCATAGTGTAAGAAGTCTAAAAATACCGAAGGAAAAGGACACCCCCTAGTATAGTAATGTTAGAGTGAATTAGTTAGGATGAATCATTTTGTAAAATTAATGGTAGAAGATGGTGAAATTTATATGCTTTTCATTTTATCTAACTTTATCCTAATAAACTTTATTATATTTATTGCATGATTCACTCTCATTTTGGAATGCATATTGCATGTTGTTCAAATACTTATTTTTATTTAATTAATTTGAAATTGTATTTAGAATATGTAATAAGATGTTTCATACTGTTGAAATCAAGAGTCCTAATTCTTGATTTCTCTCCCATTTCGATTTGTAATATATATATATACACATATATATATATATACATATATATATACATACATATACATATATATATACATATATATATACATACATATATATAT